>APFE030068329.1:44741-80339 GCA_000404065.3 Pinus taeda
AATGGAATTGGTGCTGTTCTAATGCAAGATGAAAGACCCATTGCTTTTGAAAGTCGTCCAATCAAGGGAAAGTTTTTAAGCAAAGCGATTTATGAGAAGGAAATGTTGGCAATACTCCATGCACTTAAGAAATGGCGACCCTACCTAATGGGAAGACACTTCAAGGTAAAAACAGATCCTGATAGCCTTAAATACTTTTTAGAACAAAGATTATCCTCTGAAGAGAAACAAAAGTGGGTCACAAAGATGTTGGGTTATGAATTTGAAATCATCTACAAAAAAGGGAAGCAAAATGTGCTGGTAGATGCACTCTCAAGAAAGGATGAGGATGTGGAAGCATTGTTGTGCGCCATTTCTATTATCCAACCAGATTGGATAAATGAAGCAAGGGAGGAATGGAAGACCAATGAAGAAGTTTGGGCACTTATTTGAAAGTTATAATAAGATTCCAGTACATCTGATATATTTAGCTGGCAAAATGATTCGTTATGGTACACAGATCGCTTATACCTCTGTAAGAATTCCCAACTCAAACAACATATTCCTATGGAATTGCACACTTCTCCCTTAGGATGGCACTCAGGATTTTTAAAAAATTACCACAGGGTTAAGAAGGATTTTTTTTGGGATGGCCTTAAATCGGATATTCGAAAGTTTGTGGCAGAATGTTTGGTTTTCCAACAAAATAAAGTTGAAACAATTAAGACCCCTGAGTCTATTACAACCTTTATACATTCCAAGCCAACGTTGAGAGGAGGTTTTAATGGATTTTATCATAGGTTTACCCAAGTCTGAAGGAAAGAGTGTCATAATGGTGGTAGTTGACAGACTTACCAAGTATGCACACTTTTGTGAATTATCACATCCATTTAAAGCCAGTACAGTTTCTACTGCATTTATGGAAAGAATTCAAAAGCTACATGGAAACCCAAAGATTATTGTAAGTGGCAGAGATCCCATTTTCACTATAATTTTTTCGACATAATTATTTTCTTGTCTTGGTACTCAGTTAGCTCATAGCTCATCTTATCATCCTCAATTTGATGGGAAAACCGAGATAGTAAACAAATGTTTGGAAGGATATCTTCATTGCTTTGTATCTGATAAATAGACACAATGGGTCAAATGGTTGCCTCTGGCTGAATGGTGGCATAACACTTCCTTCCATACAACAACAAAAATGACCCAGTTTATGGCACTTTATGGATATCAGCCACCATCGATCACGTCATATTTAAGAGAAAATTCTAAGGTTCAAGCAGTGGAACATCACATCGAACATCAACAACAAGTCCTCCAACTCTTAAAGGATAACCTCGTGTTGGCACAAAATAGAATGAAACGATAGGTAGATCAACATTGCAATGAAAGAAGTTTTGATGTAGGTGATTTGGTATTCCTACGACTACAACCATATAAACAAATGTCCCTCAAGCAAGCTAAGAAGGATAATAAATTATCACCAAAGTAGTATGGTCCGTACAAGGTGTTGCAAAATATTGGTACTATGGCATACAAATTGGAGCTTCTCGAGTGCACCCAGTTTTCCATGTTTCATGTTTGACAAGCTCCCAGTTCAAACAATATTGCCAGAACTTGATGAGGAAGGAAAAATTATATTGGAACCGGAAGCAGTCACAGAAACAAGAACTCAACATCTACGAAATCGATCAATTTCGAAGTATCTCATCGAGTGGAATAACTTATCTGCTGAAGATTCTACATGGGAGGATGACATATTTATGCAGAAGCATCCAGAACTACTCAACTATTGAGGACAACACTTTTTTTGAAGGAGAGGGGCATGTTAGGTCCCTATAATACTAGTGATTACTCCATTACTATTGTAGTTGTATCCCTTATTAATTGTTGTGCCCTTATTGTCCCCATATTGTTATTACTGTGCCCCATAGAATCCCTCTATTGTTATTTTTGTGGCTTTATATTATTATTGTTAGGTCGGCTGGGTTATGTTGTGAATCCTTAGACTCCTATATATAGAAAGGAGGTTTTTCATTTGAATCATCCAAGAATTGTTCATTTATGTAATGTAAAGGATGTTGCCCCCTTGAAGAGGCTAAATTCTAAAGCGTTGATCTATCTTTTCTATCTTTTTGTGAGCTGGTTTCATAACAGGTCAAGACACTGACTGAAGTAAGGCACAAATGGAACCAAACTAAGTAAACAATTAATCAAATATAAGCTACTTGCAATGAAATACTTCTAAAGATAGTCTAACTATGAATCTATGAAACTAAGCTAAGCATATAGATACACAAAGAGGAGCCTTTGTTGCTAGGGTTGGGCCCTAACTCAAGAGCTTTAGCCCTTTGAGTTAAATCAGTGTTGGATCAATAAAAATCTCATTCTTATTACCAAAACAAAAAATCACATCAAAGTCTTCCACAAGTCTGGAGCTCAAAAATAACTAGAGTTTTTACAACAAAATTCAAATCCTAATGAGGCTCTATGCCTCTCTACTTATACAACTAAAGTCCCTAATGAATTCCTTAAATTTAGTGAGGCTTGGCTCCCAAACTTGAGATGAACTAACGCTTTGTCTATCACTTTCTTGGCTGCCTTTTAATCTTCATGACTTGGCTTCTTGCACTCCAAGATGGTGGGATTAATGGAGGAATATTCGAATGGGGGAGGAGTAAATAAGGAGTATTTACCTCCTGTAATCTCTCTCCCTTTTCCCATTCACGTTTCAAACCTTAGTCTTGCCAAAATTCCTTGATTTTCTCTTCCAAATCTACATTCAATGCATATTAGTTCACTAGGCATAATATCTCACTTTAACTCATCTCATTAAATAAAAGATAATCAAAACATGTAATAAGTTGTGAGACGAGTTGGTTTGACTAAGCTAGGAGGTGAATTAAGGCCCATATAATTACCCAATGATGAGGCTCATAAGATGCCACATCCCAATCATTTTATTATAGATCCAAGACTCCACGTCTTTATCTTTCATGGATTTAGGACTCCAAGCCCTAATCCTTTTATTATAGATCCAAGACTCCACGTTCGTATCTTTCATGGATTTAGGACTCCATGCCCTAATTTCAATGGATTATCATCTAATCTACTTTGAAACTTCATGCTTCACCTTAAGGTACTGATTGTGAACTCATATCCATCTGATGGTTTGTTGGCAAGGCCTTGTTCTGAGACTTGCACACATCACAATTTACCAATGATTGTGCATGAATTCCATAGTCATTTTCATTCTAGAGAAATGACTTTCGCAACCATTTATAATATTAGCATCATGTTTGCAAATAACTATGTTTCCTTTCATGTCCTGCTCAATACAATATTAAGTATATATAATCATAAAAATCATGTATCATGACTTCCACGGTCATTTATAATTTGTACATCCTTGTTTGCAAATAACCATGTCCCCTGCCACGTCTTGCTCAATACAATATTAAGCATATATAATCATACAAATCATGTACCATGACTTCCACATTTGTTTATAATTTGAGCATCCTGGTTTACAAATAACTAGGTTCCCATGCCACATCCTTCTCAGTACAAGATTATGCATATATAATCATACAAATCATATGTCATCCATTAATAATAATTAACCATATTTACCACATAACCATGAATATTCATGGATCTATGTGTATCAATCTTCGATCACCGTCCATATTATACACACATGTCCAAACTAGGATACCAAAAGAGAAAACATCGATAATATGCTCTTAACCAAAATCAGTTCTTATACACACAACCATAGATATTATCATAAGCACATAGCAACCAGGTGACCCAAACTAGGTCTATAGCATATAAGAATGTACATAAGTAAGCTATGCATAATATTATATCATTACATCAAAACTTCCCTCTCTAAGTGTCACAAAACTAACCTTGTCAAGGTGGGACACTACATACTCCCCCTCTTAGGCTAAACTTGGCTCGAAGTTTTTCTTACAATCATGAGATACTTAGCAACTCTTTTCGATTCTCCTATCAATAAGGTGTTAACCTTATGTATATTTATTTGATTTCTTTTTCTTCATGTCAATCCATAGTTTAATGTTTGCTAAATTGGAAGCAACTCCCTGAAAACCAAAACATACCATTCTTAATTAGGTGGAGAATATATCCATACCATATTATGCATGTTTTGATATACAATTCCAAAGATTTCTATATCAAAACCAACCATACAATTTATAATACCATATAAAAAAACTATTTTATGTAATCTACCTAAGTTATCTATAATAATTTGATATTCTACATGTTTTTCTCTCATAGTCTACATGAATCCTACATGTTTCATATTCTTAGTTCTATAGTATTTTGAGCTTGACAAGCTATAAATAGATCACAAATTGGTTGTATAAACAACAATTATGGTCCATCCCATCTCACAATTAAATTTGCATGCAAGAAGCACAAAATCATCCACATACAATTGCCAATGAAACTACACAACAAAACCTGATGTCATATATAAAACCCACTATTACATCCCACTTTATTTATGTCTTCTCAATTCAAGTTTCCCCTTCTCATTCCATAAGACATCCTTGCAATCAAAATCTTTAGGATCTAAATATAGTTGTTACTAAATGTTTACTCTTTAGGAAAAATCACAATTTGAGGTTTAAGACACCATTTTTATTTTTTTAACTAACAAGCTAAGGTTCTATACAATCCCCATTGACCCACTTATGTATTATAGACCATTCCTTTGTTCTCATAATATTCATTATTCTTGAGAATCAACTATGAATGACTATGTTAGAAGATATTCATTCCGAAATAAAACTAATGATATCTTTTCGAAAATAGCTTCTAATAAAGAACAACTCTCATAATTATGCAATTACGGTATCCATATTATTGAATCTACCTTGATAACTATAAATCAATTTGTTTACAACTATAAAATCACTCATGATTTATGTTCAGTAATTAATCAATTCATTTGGTTTCAGGGCTTATTCCTTATAATTAATACATACACAAAAACAAGCTATGAAAGCCATACATTTCTCAAAATATGAAGAATCTTGTTGAATTTAAATAAGATTAGACTATCACAAGGGAATTTCTAGCCTAAAGCTAAGCCATTTTTTGTTTTGTTTTAAGGAGGATTACCACGCTCTAAAAAGATTACAACCTTTTGTAGGACTAATAACTACTCATACAACTATACATCCAAGCACAAATTACTAATTCCAACAATCTCTTCCATTCCACATACAATACAATCATCTTAGGCTTCTAAATCATGCAAGAATTCCAATTCATCAAAATGTGATCTCACTCTCCAAAAAAATATCGCAAGCACATATTCTTGTGAAACAAGAACTTAAATAAGATTTTCGTTAATCACATGCCTTTTCAAATAAAACAAAGTTCTCACCACAAAATTGTTTATCTTCTAGACATGTTATTCTCTTATCAATTTACAAGTTAATCAAATTCCAAGAAAGCAGTTCATCGAGTCAACAAACAATATGAATTTTGACTCGAGCACCTCACTAATAATAGTTTAGAGAAGTTCATGAGTTCAATCCTCATAATTTCTCTAATTAGTTTAGTTAAGTAGAATTCCACCAATATGCAACTGATAAATCATTAAGGAGACTATTATGGAATTTCCTAGACCTAATTTGTCTTAAGCCAATAGAAAAGATATTTCATCAACTTCTCACAATAATATTTTATTTTTCTACATTTCAAGAATTTGAAAATCAATTTAATTCTACCTAAATCTAACATATACAAAAGAATTACAATACTAGAGGATAGATACCTAGTTCACACTTGACTCCATATATCAAATTAGTTATTCCAAACATTCTAAACCACCTAATGGTGTTCATTATACTGATCTTAGTATCTTCATTTCTAATAAAATGAAAATAATGGACTTAAATCTCAAGCAAATTCATGTTATGAACCTCTATCCATTTGACTTTAATTACACGTAATGAATCCTCCTTAATCATTTCTATGAGATTTCATCAAAATACTTTGTTCATTCTAATCAAAAGAATTACTTACCTCATAGATATATGTTAGTATGGATTCCACACCCATATCTTACCTGATAGATATATGCTAGTATGGATTCCATACCCATACATTAGCTCATACATATATGCTAGTATGGGTTCCACACCCATACATAGCTTGAGGAAAACATAAACTTCAAGTGTAATGGATTCCACAACCATTCATGCATAAGTAATTTAAGCCTCTTTTTTATTAAGAGGGCCATACCACAACCTAGTATTTGAGTAATTTCAAGTTATATAATGTCAACCTAAACTACACAAAATCATGTCAAAGAAATCATAGGAATTTCATTCTTACCCATTAAGAATGTATTCCCAAATCATATTTTAACACATCAAATTAATGCACATACATTACTCGTGAATCTACATTCATAGTTAAAAGTGGCATCCTTCAAGGTAGCTTATATTAAGTTTCCATTAATGTAGATAAGAAAAGAGTCAAAATTAACATTATGAACTCAATCATCACGTTAATTTAATCTCAGTCTTACACTTGTTACACATTCCCAAAGCATATACACGAAGGTCATCATACTATAGTCTAGATTAAGCCAATAGTTTTCTTGGTAGATATGATTTCAGCTAGTAAAGATGGCTACTATTGATAATGATGCATTAAGAATATATGCAACCATGCATGCACTCCATATCTATCACTCACCCATTGACAATCCAACCATTCACATGTTTGGGTTTAAACCCAAATTTATCAAGCACTCCCTTTCTGAGCATGTCTTTAAGTCCTTTAAAATATTTATAATAGTTTGTCTTAAAAAAAATATAAAGGAATATAAGAAAACATTATTTTTCTTTCATGAGTTTTTAAATGACATGATAATAATAACACCCCCTATACAACCAATATGCTTTCAAGCCAGCACACACAATAGTTCAACATGCATGCAAAATCAACATTCACACATCATCAACCTACAAGCAAGCATCTTGTCGCATTAGGCCTTAGTGTTGTAGCTGGCTCTGATGCCATATGTAAGGTCCCACCTTACCAAGCATCAATAATATAGAGGTATAGGTCACATTAATCACTAATACTCAATTTTTTGTTTGTTTGTAACATTAGTAACTTAGTTATCATCTAATCATGTTCCTTCATCTATTTCAATATAACAATGTCACATAAGAAGTCAGGAATAACTTTCCCTTAAAAACAATTCCAAAACACATTTACCCTCAAGTTTAAAATAAGCATGTGCTCTTTTCATACTTATATGTGAGCTCTAAGTAAGACTTGAAATAAATTCCACCATAACGTTATGTGCGAGCATTAAGCTAGATCAACCTATTTGATCTCCTAGATTATGCTAAATAAGTTCTACTTATTGACTCTTGAATAAAGGAGGAATATGCCTCTCTTCATCAGTAAATCTAATAAATATGATATGTTTATTGATTCATCAATTTAAAACTGCCAATAGCATTGGTTCATTCATGAAACTCATATAATGAATGTTGCAGCAAGAGAAACCACTGTTACAAATTCATAAACATATTATTCTTAAAAAGTGAAAAATAAAACAATGGCCTTGCCAAAATCGGGCACACTTGTTGTTTTCTACAACCATTAAAACATAAGATTGAACCCATGAATGCATGTAGCTCAAACAGAACTTATTATGCTTATTTGCACAAAATCCTATAAAATTAGTCACTGTAAAATTGTTTCCAACAACAACCCTCTTTTTAAATGAAATATTTAGATAATAGAAGTAAAAAATATCATATTCTCTATTCACACTCCAACAATTTATTAAATTCATTTTCACATTGATACAAAAACGTTTAGACATATGAAGGTACATCCATTAAATACTCTATTCATAAATTTTCTATTACATAAAAGTTAGAGTAAGTAGGGCAGTTACTCCAACAATTATATGCACAAAAACTACATCCATTGAAGCTTTGAAAAATGCTTTGCAAGCATGATTGAGGCCTTTTGGAAAAAAACTTGCAAGCATGTAATCTATAGCCATTGAGGCGTTTTGACAAACACTTGCAAGCATGCAATCTACAGTCATTGAGGCATTTTGTCAAACAGCTGGAAGCCATAATCTCTTAAGGCAATTTGACATGAATCTAAGATTCTTACTCAACCTATTTATCTCATAAAATTTATAAATTAATTCTTCCAATGAAAAAATATTAAAACAGGCACTAAATCATCTTATTCTTTCACCCAAAACTTGACAACATGCGCACATAGTTGGCAGCAACAATCTGCAAAATCACCCAGATTTACGATTTGGGTTTTGAAAAGTATTTTTTTTGGAATCAATTCTAGGGGTTACAGGTCCCAATGGCATGGATACCCGCTGACATTGTCCCGAATCATTAAGAAAATTCCCATGTATGCAATTGTTTAAACTAGAAAATCTTCTAACTACTAGAATCTCATTTACATATTTTGTCAAACAAATGGCATGCAAACTTGAACCTACAACCATGAATAAAAAAAATAGTAACACAAAATTAAGCTATAATTCCTTATGTATTTCCCAAATAATTTTCTAAATCATTTCATCTATTGTAAGTGAGTTAAAGGGTTTTGAGATTTATCAAACATTATTTTCATTCAACCATTCCATCATATAGATTGCAAGTATCCTTAGTTGTTAAGAATCGCTTGAAAATAAGAGTTACCCCATGATGATCATTTTAATGCATTATGTATCCTTACTTATCATCTAAATTTTCAAGGATTGTAAGCACATAATGACAGAAAATGACTTCAATTACTTTCCTTCAAAATCTTGGCTTTCATTATGTTACTTTTTTATTCTAAGGGTTGATCCAGTGATTCTTGCAGGTATATGTTGGGTTTGTGTCACTTTCCTTACTACTTCCCGTAGGCTGAAAGTTAGAAATTATTCATGCATAATCATTTGCATATATAATAAAAATAGCAAAATTTCCCATTTACGGTTTTTTCCAAACACTTTGCAACATATCGTAAAACCTTTTCTAAAACATGTATCTAGTTATCTATTTTTTAAAATGAAACAAAAACATAACTAATGAAACTCTTACCCAAGTCATTTGTGAATTATTTATTGGAATTGCCTTCAACAATATTTGGCTTTCCTTTCTCAAATGTTGACCAAATGTGAAACTCCAATCAATGTGAATATGATCCATCTCAAATTCCTTAACAAACTCATTTGAACCATCTGATTTTCCACTCAACCATATCCATGGAGAATGTTCCCCCTAGAATCCCAAGATGTAAGAGCTCACAAGTAGTATCTAAATATAGCAGTAGAGAGATATACAAGGCAAGCTGAGGAATATAATATTTAATTCCTCTCAATACAACTCATGTTCAACTCCATTGGGCAGAGATACTTAGTAATTTAGATTATCATTTGGCTACTCTCCAAATATCTCCCTCTCACAAACTTCTTCAAATCTCTCGAACTCTTTGTATCATCGTGCACCACCCCCAAGTAAGAATACATGAGACACATATATAGGAGGAGCAACAAATGATTGTCACAAAAGATGAGTAATATGCATGCAATGTCTTCCATTTAGAGGAGTGTAACTCATGCCATTAAGGAGAGGTATGCATGCCTTAGTTAAGGAGGGCGTAACATATACATTAAAGAGAGCATAAGAGGAATCTTTTATGACATGTATTTAATGAGTGTAAGAGGAATATGCCATTCTTTGATGAGTGCATAAAAGAGAGTGTAATGTATTATTAAAAAAGAGAGAGATTTACATAGAACCATGAGAGTCACCAAGGAGATAGGTGTGAAGTGATTGAGGAGATGAAGGTGACTTGTAATTTATTTTTAATAATAATATCATAGTCTCATAAAAGATAATAATATTAATAATATTGAGGATTAAGTCGAGATTGAATTATTAGGATTGAGTAATGATAAGTTAAGTGATTTTCCTTCAACTACACTTGATTACCCATTGATTGAAGGTGACTTACTATTTTTCGAAGGTCATACTTGAGATGCTAGACATGACTTTCTATTTTTAGAAAGTCATTCTAGAATTGTCAGAAATGAGATTTTATTAAAGAAATTGATCCATAAATTGCCCATGAGTGGTGTTTGTCTTTCGGAGAATAGGGATTCTACATCCCTATTGCATACATCTCCGTGCCTTAGTATTGAGGAATCTGCCCCCTGATCTACTCCAAGGATCCAAGATTCCACACCTTGATCTTTTAAATATTTAAGACTCCACGTCCCAATCCTTTAATTATAGATCCAAGACTCCACGTCTTTATATTTCATAGATTTAGGACTCCACACCCTAATTCTTTTATTATAGATCCAAGAATCCATGTCTTTCATGGATTTAGGACTCCGCGCCCTAATTTCCATGGATTATCATCTACTCTACTTTGAAACACCATGCTTCACCTTAAGGTACTAATTGTGAACTCATACCCATCTGATGATTCATTGGTAAGACCTCTTTCCAAGACCTGCACACATCACAATCTCATAGATCAAAGGAATCAAATGAATTTCATAATTAACTTATTCACAATTTACCAAAGATTTTGCATGACTTCTACAGTCTTTTTGGTTTTGGAGAAATGAATTTCGTAACCATTTATAATTTGAACATCATTGTTTCCAAATAAGCATGTTCCCTGTCACATCTTGCTCAATATAAGATTAATCATATATGATCATAAAAATCATGTATCATGACTTCCACAGTCATTTATAATTTGTGCATCCTTGTTTGCAAATAATCATGTTCCTTGCCACATCTTGCTCAATATAAGATTAAGAATATATAATTGTACAAATCATGTACCATGACTTCCACAGTCATTTATAATTTAAGAATCTTGGTTTACAAATAACCAGGTCCCCTGCCACATCCTACTTAGTACAAGATTATGCATATATAATCATACAAATCATATGTCATCCATTAATAATAATTAACCATATGTTCCAGATAACCATGATTATTCATGGATCTATGTGTATCAATCTTGGACCACCATCCATGTCATACACACATGTCAAAGCTAGGATAGCAAAAGAGAAAACATCGATAATATGCTCTTAACCAAAATCAGTTCTTATGCACACAACCATAGATATTATCATAAGCACATAGAAACCATGTGACCCAAACTAGGTCTATAGCATATAAGCACATACATAAGTATGTCATGCATAATATTATATCATTACATCAAAACCACCCTCTCTAAGTTTCACAAAACTAACCTTGCCAAGATAGGATACTACACAAATTAACACACAATGGGATCAGGTTGCTGGTAACCCTGTAGTAAAAATTAAAATAAAACAAAATAATAATATATATAATGAATAAATAAAAATGAAAAATACAAAAGAAACTAAAATAAACATTAAAAAATAAACACAAAAGGTTTAAAATATTAAACACATAAATAACACATATAAAAAAAAAAATAAAAAAAAAAACATGACCTAAAAAAATAAGATAGTGAGAAAAATACAAACACAAAAAATAAAAAATAAAATAATAACAAGTAAATAAAAATATATATTAGAACATAAAAAATTAAACATGGCAAAAAAATAACAAATATTAAAACATATATAAAACAGACAAAATAAATTAAACATTAAAAATGTAGAAAAAAAAGTAACTAATAAAAAAAATACAAAAAATATTACCAAACAAACATAATTTAAATATAAAATTTAAAATAACCCCAAAAAGGCAAAAATAGAAACAAATATTAGATAATTTAAAATAATAATAATAATTAATAAATCAAATAAATTCAAAATACCTTAAAAATAATAAAAACATAAGTAAATAAAATAAACATAAAAAAATTACAATTTATAAAAATTTATAAAAAATAAAAAAATGATTAAAAAATATAAATATTAAATATTAAAATAAAATAAAAAATTATAATAATATATATATATATATATATATATATAGTTGTCCTACCCCACCCAACCTAGTGGCCCCGAGCTTGGCAATCTGATTCCAAGAATCAGATTGCTAAGTCCATGGTCGTTGGGTTGTTGGGCTGGGCACGGGTGTGTAGCTGCCACCCCCACTCTCAATCTCTTTTTCATCAGTGAAGCTTAGCTGAGTTTTATTGTTTTCCAACTCTTTCCTTAGCAAAACAAGTTCTCTTTCAAGCCTTTCACAAGCTTGATTCTTCTCACTTAGGTGTTAATATAAAGTTTCTTGTATCTTATAATTTGTTCAATTTGCAAGAGTAGAGGTTCAATAATTCCTTTGGGTTTTATTTTTCTTCCTGATCCTTTCAATCTCCTCAAGGGAACTTACTGACTCTCCTTGTAAGTCAACTTCGGCCTCTTCTCCATCAAAATTAATACCTTTTATTTCCATATTGACTATGTCCATAACATAAATTCCTTTGGACCTTCATCATCTTTGTCATCATTTGAAGATTGGTTGCCTTCACTTTTAGGAGAGATAAAATCTTCGGTGTAGAAGATCTTCTTCTTAGCCTTCTTTATTTCATTTTGAATTTTCTTGAACTTCTATCTAGGATCATATTCCATTTTCTTCTTTTCAGAACACTTGGAATCATAGTGACCAAATTTACCACAATTAAATCACTTAAAAGGTAACTTACCTTTGTACTTTCTTGAGCCTCTCTTAAGCTTCCTCCTAAAATTTGCTTCCTCCTTATCTATTTCAAAACATGAATCATCATGCTCTTCCTTGGGCTTCTTATCTGCTTTGAAGTCTGACTCCTTTGTTGTAGGCTTGCCATTAGAAATCCTCATCTCATAGGAAGTGAGAGTGCCAAGTAGTTGGTCCAAAGTGAGAGTCTTCAACTCTATCATCTCCTCAATGGTTGAAACCTTGGGATTCAATCTCTCAGGGAGACATCTCAACACCTTTTGAACTACTATAAGTTCTTCTAATTTTGCATCGAGGCCTCTTATAGTGTTCACAACTTCATCAACTCTTAGAAAGTGTTTTTTTATATCTTCATCATCACGCATTTTCATAAACTCAAATTTAATTCTAAAACCTTGAAGTTTAGCTTTCTTTACCAAACTTTCACCTTCAAAGAAACTTCTCATCTTGTCCCAAATAAATTTGGCAGTTGTGCAATCTATGAATTTGACTAGTTTTGATTTAGGTAGGCCAATAAGTAGGGAAATCATGGCCTTAGCATTACATGTAAACTCCATTCTCATCTCTAGTAATCAAGTATGGAGGTTTTTGATATTATTCTTCCATTGCATCCCATACATCAGCTCCAAGTGATTGAATATAGGTCTTCATCCTTACTTTCCAAAACTCGTTGTTTGTTCCATTAAATATAGGTGCCCTATTGGTATATCCTCCTTCCTGGTTTTCCATGGTCCTTGGTATTTCTTCTAGTTGTTAAATTGATTTGAAGTAACTTAGTTTTCTCTTATACCAATTTTTTGAAATCAGGACAATACTGAGAGGGGTTAGGGGGTCAATTAGTATTGTAGGAATTAAAAAAAAATATTTCATAAGTAAATATTACCAAGACACCAATAATTACTACAACAGTTAATTCATATTATCATCATAAGAATCAATCCTTAGAATAACAAATGGAACAAATATATTCCTCAAACTATTTCTTTAATTTACTTCACAAAGAAAAGTTGCTACTTGTTGTTACAAGGCTCTCTAGCTACAACTAGAAGGAAGCTACTACTCCATGATTTATCAATTAGAACTAAAAGGATCTACAACCCATAGTTTATCAGCTACCACTAAAAGGAGCTCCAATCCCAAACTTTTACCAACAACTACTGGAAGGAGCTACAACCCCTAATATGCAAGCTACCACTTGCATAACCTCAATTATTCATCTTTCATTCCATTTTCAAACTAAAATCATGAAGGCCATTCCATTACATAAAAAAATAAATTTCTCTCTTATAACACTCACCAAACAAGCCATAATAATACGTTCAAAAATCTATGATCATTGAACAAACAACCATCCACACCAACAAAACTAACACAATTGCACATACTCACCATCACAATCTTACAAATTCGATTATGCTTATAAAGAAATTTGGACTGATATTTTTAGTATTTTATCTTTAGTTAAGTTCAACTCAAAAATATTTATTTTTTCTTTTGTATTGCTTCTATCAAGTCTTGTAAATGTGATCTACAAGTATTCTAACTCTCCTTACCTATTTCTGCAAGATATGCTAAGCTTAATTGCTCAATTTTTCTATTCTAGAAATTTTCAGAATTTAATAGATCTTTTCTAATTTTGAAGCATCACAAAGTTTAAATTAATTGTTAAAACTCACACTTAACTATCCATACCACTATATTTCATGTCAAATAATTCATAACTTTATTTAAACGTTTACTGCTCTGCTTAATTATGATGAAAACACAAAATTTCACAAGTTGTCGACTTGTTCACGCATTAGTATTCCATATTGGCATAACACCAAATTTTAGTGTTGTCAACCCATTCATACATTCAACATACAAAATATAGGCCAAATATATTTTAAATAAATTCACTACCAAATATGGCTCTACGGGTCCTTTGTTCTGAGCTATGAGGGCTTATTTTTTTATACCTCTGCATGCACTCAGTCATCACGCTGCATAGAACCAAGTCCTTTCCCTTTGATTTTTCCTCTAGATTTATTTCATTATGTGCCTTTGAAAATTATTCCAGCGTGACGTTTCTCATGCACTTTCTTTTTTGGTCTACAATGATGTGACCTGTGCCACATGTACTAGAGATTATCTTGGAGCCTAGTCATCTTAGAGCTTCCTCCTTTGCACCTTCAATTTCGTTTTAGGGTGGCACCTATTGGGTGATGTGTCCTGAGCTCTTTCTTATTGGTTATTGAATTTTCCATTAGCTACCACCATTTCTTTATGCTGAGTCAACCCTGAGCATCTTACCATGCACTCGCTTGAATCATTCCAGGGTCTGAGGATCGAGATGAGGTGTCCCAGTGGGAACAACCACTACATTTGAGAGCCAATCAATGATCAAATGTGGTGAATTTTCTACCACATACTCTTGGAACCTAGTCATCTTGGGTGTCCTCACATGCACACCTTATAACCCTTCGGTGGAAGCCCTTCCAAGGTGACATGTTCTAGATTATGTCATGCTCACATCACCAACACCATATGGTGCCATATGAGTGATGACATGCGTCACTCATATTTGTCCAACTTGACTACTTGAAAACGTCAAAAGTACATGCCACATGTCCCCTATGCCAACGACATGCTAATGCCATCACAAGCAAGTAAAATGTTTCTATGCATCACCATTTGATTTGTCAACAGTATAGAGGTAAGAGGAGTCCCAAGATATGGCTATTCAACCATTTCCTTCATTAAAAAATTATAAGGGTCTCGGCCTTTTACTACTTTTTCTTCTGTCTTGCACCACATCTCCTAGCCTTATGTCATCCCAAGCCTCAACCTTTTATGTTTTGCCTTTCTATTTTGGGGAAGTCCTCTTGGGGTGGGTTGTCCTGTGGGGAGCTACGATAGTTAAACTCTACTAATAAAATTCCTTTTCTGCCTATTTTTCTCTATTAACTCCTCCCGAGATAACGTCAACCCAGGTGCTTCCTTTTTGCATGACTTTGGAACCATTCGGGTATCCTCGTGCTAGGATTATGTATTATGAGGGTTCCACCACCGACAAATAATAAATTATTCCATTGTTTTGTTGTAAGCCACATATGCCTGGCTCTCTGGTTTAGCAGATTCACCATGTTTTGAAAAATCAACAAACATGCACCAAGTTTTCCCTTCTACCAACTTTAAATTTGTAACCTTTGATCTTGGGGGTACTAAACTTTGACTGGCAATAACTTCAGATCCAAGAGGCATTTTTTGAAGTTCTATATACCACTAGAAATCTCTTTCAGATCTCTATCCATCTGAGTGAGTCCCAAGTCCTCTTAAGTTGATGTTTCCAAATAAAAATGGCTTCAAATTCGCTGCACCTTTTCCATCTTTGCCTTTACCATACTTTGAGACAATCATCATTCTTCTTACAACCATCTCTACTTTTTCCTTCATCTTCTTGACCTTTTCCATCAATGACAATACATTTCTAATAACAATAATAATTTTTAATTTGGTTCTTAGTTCACTCCCTAACAAGAGATTAATCTATATGAGGCAATTATAGTAGAGGATATGGAACCTTCTTCTAAAAGGAGTGGAAGCATGAGCCAAGATGAATCTTCTAGACTCTTTTTTGGCTTCACACTCGTTGTGATTGAGGGAATTCGTCAGAGTTGCAAGTACAAGTAGATGAAGGGAATCAATATATTTGTGCTTTGGAAAAGGTTTGTGAGCATAGTGAGTAGAATAGGATATCATCATCATCATAGGAAACTCCTTATCTGGGTGATAAGAAAACAAGCCATAGTTATATTGATTTTTGTTATTGGTTGGTTTCTTAGTTGTTGCTTTCATTATTTTTATCTATGGTATAAGATTAGAGTGAGACGTATAGGTCCAAGGGGCATAGAAGTAGAATGGGACCAAAGTTTGGCATAGCTTGAGATATGAAGAGTTGGATGGTCAATGTGGATGTAACCTATAATCCTCTCTTATTCTAGAGGTAGTCTCCTTGTATATAGTCAATTTTTAGGTTCTAATTGCAATATCTCTCTAGACCTTAGATATTTTGGTAAATAATAGAAAGAGGAGAGGGACAAAATCGAGGAGGCAAGAAGAAACATGACCATTGTTGGGTGGGATGAGCTTCTTCTTCCCTTCATTCTCCCATTTGGTGAGAGAAACAAGGGGCATTAAGGAAGTAGATAAACGCTAACATAAATTCATCTTAAATGATTCCCCAAGAGTTGAAGACAAGAGTGGGAAAGGAGATAACAAACAAGAGAAGTGGGAAAATTTTCACTTCAAGAGATTTGATCCCTCTCAACACTTGATAAATTTGGGATGAACATGAATCTATATTGATTTTATAAGTTATTACATATTAATTCAACACTAACACTTTCAATATTATATTATATTCAAACTAGTGATATAAATTTTTATTTAAATTTAATATAAATAAATTGTATTTTAAATTAAAAAATTTTTGTAATTTTTATTAAAGGTATATGTGGTCCATCAGATTTAACTACTTCAATCTAGATATGAAAAAATATAAGAAAATAATATTTAAAACAAAGATATTAAAAATGTTTGAGAAAGGAAAAAAATCTTAATATATTTAATTAATATTAAGTAAAACCCTTAAAGCCTTAGTAGCTAGAGTGTTAAGAACACCTAGCTTCTCAGCCAGAAAGTGATGATATTTTTCATGAAGATATTGTTCTATATGGGTTTTCTTTTGAAAGACCTAGTGGGAGAAAGAACTGTCATCTTTCTTGGAGATAAGCACATCAAGGAAGGGTAAGCTTCCATTAACATCAGATTCCATGGTGAATTGGATGGAACTAGATTGACTATTGAGATGTTGCAGAAAAGAATCTAATTTCTCTTGACCATGGGGCCACAATATGAAGGTATCACACAAACCTTTTCCAAAGTTTCAGCTTCAATTGAGTTGAAGCTAAAGCTTTAGATTCAAAATCTTCCATAAAAAGGTTCCCGATCACCGAGGATATGGGAGAACCCACTGCTACCCCACACATTTGCTCATAAATTTGCCTTCAAAACTAAATAAGGTAGAGGTAAGGAAAGTATCTACAAGATTGGAAATTTCAAGGTCTGTAATATGATTGATAACATCCATAGCCTCCTTGATATGGATATTTGTGTAAAGAGAAACAATATGAAAACTAACGATAAAATTGCTAGCCTCAAATTTCACCCCTTTTAATTCATTCACAAAAGAGAAAGAATCCTTAACAAAAGAAATAGACTTACCAACCAAAGGTTTAAGCTTCTGAGGTAAGGAAACTCCTTATAGTTTCCAAAATATCTTCCTATACTAATGAAGTCATAGATAAAACTCAAATTCATCAATTCCTTAGATGTATCAATTATGTTAGCAAAAATATTGTAAAATGTTAAAATAACATAGTTCCTATGAGAGAACATTTATGCCTTAGTGGTTGGTCATGGAAATTTACATTGTTGTTTAGAAAATATAAAAGGGAATTCAGTATAATCCCCCTCCCTATTGTCATTTTCAAAAATAAAATAATCCTCTAAAATGATTATTTTAATAATTTTTTGTTTATATTATTAATTGAAAAACTTGACCTAGGTGAATGAATTTGTGGGGAAAGCTTAGGAGATTTTCTAAATCTAAAAAATAGTACTATAATGGAGAAAATGGATATTATCTATGAATCTTGAAATTGAAAAGTTCCACATTATTTGAAAATTTACAATATTTTTTAGAATCAAAGCTAAAGATTTACAACTAGTTTCCTAAGGAAAATTATTAAAATTGGAAACTTTGATTTAATATGTTTGAATTTATAGTATGTAGAATGGGTTACGTACTCTAAAAGTGGTTTTCTTTATGATCTGACAAGAGAAATGACTTATATTATAATGGTTCATGCCAAAAAAATCCTAAACTCAATCATTTAGGCATTATTTCCCATGTGTTGGAAGGGCTTGAAAACGTTTGCAAATAATGTTTTTGAGACTAAAAAAATGATTTTCCATGCCATTATGTGTTCCTTTGATTTATTTTCCTTTTTATCTCTTCCTTAACAGCTCTGGGTCCTTACCCTCATCATCAATCATGGTAATTGGAAACAGAATGATAGCATTATTGTTGATATCTTTTTTGAATGTTAAACGTGCCTTCATAGTAATCATGATAACTAGATTTGTTAAATCTATTTGTAGTATTCTTACCATTCTTTTGGATTCTTACTTCCCAAATTAGACTTGGAAAGCTATGTTAGGAAAAGAAACAATGAATTTTCCTTGCAAGCCACTAGTGTTTCCTCCAATGCTTTTGTTCCAACAATCCACCCAAAGAAAAATTTTGATACTAGCTGATCATCACAACCAATGTCAATAATGCATGTTTCATCAATTTGAAACAACCAAAACATACAACTTGGTGGTACATGAATTTGAAATTTCTAAATTGTACCCTATTTTTTAGCACAATTATTTTTTTATAGTTTCTGTGCATAGTGCAAATTGTATATGTTTTTGTAAAACTAATTTTTAGCAAGAGTAGGCATTGCCAAATGGTTATAGGATCCTCATTGGGAATCCACTTTAATAAAGAAAGATTGAATAGTTTAAAGTAGGTTTGATGTGACCATATATATGGTTGGATACACCATACAAAGAGATTCTTTTTGAAGACCTGATCTTATTATTTAGCAAATACTTTGAGAGAAAATTTGAATTCCAAAGTCTACAAGATTCTATAAATATGATGTACTGCTTTACATTATTCATATTGTGTTTTGACATAGTATTGAAGCCTATAAGGACCCTACCCCCTTGTGAACAATATTAACTTTATTAAGAACAACCTCTTTATAAAGTAAAAAATTATATATATATCTATATTTTAAATTTTAATTTAATTATTAATTATTTATTTATTTTTTATTTTTTGAATTTGTCTACTCCTATATTGATACAAAAATAAAATTACAGAGAGGTTGTGGCCTCGAGAGGACTAGCCCAGAGAAGTGGCATGCTTACAAAACCTCGCTTAAACATTGACCAAAAAGACTTGTTTAATGATTGACCAAGAAACAGAGATATATCTAGTGATTGTAGTTGAAGACTGATGAGAGATATATCTAGACCAAGACAAATTGATTGGGCCCATTCAAGTAATCTGTAAAGTGATGCTGAAAAAAACCATGGATATGGTTTCAGGAATCGTGGTCTATGCTGCCGCAACTCTGCAAAACAAGGAAGGGAGAATCCCGGGCTCAGATCGAAGCCCTCATGCAGAGGGGCGAGCTGATCTCGAACCTCTAGCAGGTTTGTGTTATGGATCTGAAGCATGAAATGGATATCTCTTCATGGATCAAAAGTCCCATAGTCCAGGTGGGGATAGCATCCTCAAGATGGAAGAATGCAAATCGAGGTCATTATCGGATTCATGGGCCAAGCTCTTGGACACTGGAACGGGTCTGCCGGACCATGGCATCAGTGTTATCAATCAGGCCACACTCTGGGACCACATTCGAACGTCATTGTATGGTATGGAGAGCAGCATCACCAGCACAATGGAGATTAAATATTGCTGGATGAATTCACCTGCGGGAAATGATGTGTCTTGGCCGAGTAATGAGGTGAAAATTCACGCTGTCAGAGGTGGATTGGCAACCCCATTTTACAGATCTGCTACATTTGCTACCTCCGGCATTGGGAGAATGCTGCAAGGAGCCAGGGTGTTCACTTCCAGTGTGGGAAGGTATAAAAACCCTAGATCCGCCATTGATCAATAAGATCGGGCTCTCAATAGACGGATCAACCAAGATCTTGCAGGTCTGATACCCTGGATAGAAACTTGCCACGACAGATTTGCTCTCGGAAGCACAAGAGGCCCTGGCACTGTGTATAGGCACTACTTTAACTCCTTTCAGATCTAAATTTCTCAGCCTATAGGCGGAACCATCTTGTAATGGGTCAGTTCTTCAGATTTGGTGCTGGATCTCAAACTAGATCTAGAACAGTGGATTGGGATACCTTTAGGCCTTTAGAGACTTCTCTTTCAAGGTAAACAACTTGAAGACCTTCTTCCCCTCTCTTATTACAGCATTACCAGGAACAACTCTTTGGTGGTAACCCTTCATCTGAGAGGAGGTGCAGTGGGACAGTCATCCTCTGCTCCTCCTTTCTCATTCAAAGATGCAGTACACTCTAAAAACCCCCAATCCCTGGAGGCCCTTAAACTTAAGCCCTTTTTGGTTGATAAGATAGAAGAAGTTCCCTCTGTTAAAATCACCCATGAAGGTCTTGCAACCCAACTTCAAGAATTTGTAGAAAGAGCCATCATTTGCAGATTTGACGAACTGTGGCTGCGATCTCAAGATCTCTATGCATGGATCCATGCAAAATGGACTCATCATTATAAGATCAGTTTCTGTTCAAAAGGTTACTTCATTGTTCTATTTGATAACAGTAAGCATTATGAAAAGGCTTTAGAATAAGGCCCTTGGTTCATGGGAACTGCAGGGCTCTTTTTGACTCCTTGGTTCCCAACTTTTTATCCAGCAATTGCAGTCATTACCAAGACACCTGTATGGATCAGGCTTCCAAACTTACCTTCCCACTTATGGCATACTGCTCTCTATAGAGCTATAGGCAACACCTTGGGCAGTTTCATTATGGGAGATTTCTGGTGGGAAACCAAAGGTCTCTACACATATGCTAGAATATGTGTGGAGTTAGATTTGAGCAAAGGATTTCCAGACAAAATCAATCTCAAGACAAATGACTTTGTCTAGTCCCAGACATTGGATTACGAAAATACTACATTCTGTGGCCGCCATTGCCACCAATCAGGGCATTTGCAGAAAACATGCTCATCTCGCCCAGCAAAAAAGAACAAGGATAACCTCTCTAAGCCCAAGTCCAAATGATGGGATCCTTGCTCTCCACCTCTAGTCGTGGATTATGATTCCTCTAGCTCTGAAGATGAAGGTAGCGATGCGGAATTAGATCAAGCCCCTCAGTTCGTGGTCCCTTCCACCGATGGTTCGACACAGTCCTCTGATACAACCATCACTTAGAAACGCGTCCATTTTACCTCATCCTATGATTCAAAAAAGGAGGGCCCCCCTGTGGAGAACCCTAATCTTCAAGTTGTTATTGCTCATTCACCCCAAGATGGTTGGGTCGAAGTCAAAAAAAGGAAAGGGAAAAAGCTTTGTGTTGAGGCTTCTACCCATTCGGGGAAGAAGTCAGTCTTTCTGCTTCTAGCCATATGTTGTAGCTTCTTGCTTGTTTCACTTCTTCTCCAGAACTAAGTTTGATAGTCCTATCATTTCTAGTTGTCGTTTTTCTGTCTCTCATGAATGTATCTTCTTGTACCATAATTTTTGATCAATAGAATTAGTCCAATTTAGAAGAAAAAAAATACGTAAAGCGTTGCCCTTTCAAAACTGGAATCTGACCCGAAAATAGTTTGATCCGAAACTAAGACCCAAAGACAGGAAGGAGCCACCCACGCAGGGGAAACTGACAATTTGACATTGGAAAAAATGATTTGATCCTGTGAACTGTAAATCATGTAATGACTATAAACCTGGAGGGAATTGGGCATCTTCATATAATAGCAAAACAAAAACCAATAAGCGCAGACCTAATTAAGCTTCATGAGATTTTGGAGGTGACTCTTCAACAATGCGACATCCATATTGGTAGGGGTCTTCATCCTCAGAGGGGTGGCCCTCTTTTCTTGAAGAATTTCCACTTGTAGGAGCACTCGGATCGGCTTGGGTGTTCATGTCCTGGGTGGCAGAGCCACTAGGGTCATTTCTCTGAGAATTATCATGCTTGTCCTCCATCCTCGGCTCTAGCGATACCCCTGGAGGAACAACGACCGAACCAAGAGTGTCCTCTCGTAACTCAATGGTAACTGAAGCGATGAAGGAAGAATTACTGAGAGTGCAGGGGAAATGAAAGCGAGTCGTGTGAGATTGGGGATGATGAGAGTGCGCTTCTATATTAAGCTGCCCTCGGCCCTAGCCTTGGCCACTCCTAGTCACGAGATAACTGTCAAAGCTAAAGTCTGAGGCATCAGACGATGGGTCAGAGGTAGAGGAAGAGGGCTGGCGGGTGATGCGGCCTCGGGATCTCCCTCTTCTGCATCTCATTCTTGAGTGCACTTTGCGCATGTTGAATTGAGTAGAAAGAGCAAAATAGACAGCTGTGGGAAAGACTGAGAAGGAGTGACAACAGAAATTGCAGAAAGGACTATGAGAATCATGAAAACACAATGGAGAATCAACACAATGATCTAGAGCCAGATGAGGGACTACTGCAACACTGGAATGACATGAGCGCAGGGGAGGAATGAGAATGAAAATTAAGAAGGGTGCCATCACAAATAAACTTGCATACTAGAGAGGGGGAAGGAGCTGCAATAATGAAGCATTTAAGTTGTTGGCTGGAGACATTAAACTAGGCTTCATGTGAGGCCGGATGGAGGTGGCAATAAGCCACATGCCTGCCCTCCAAGCTGCCTTCATACAACTTGACCACGAGCCCGCCTTAAACACCCGCATTCGAGAAGTAAAAAATTATATTCATTTTCATAAGAAATATATCTTTATTTATATAATTTTAATTTTCTAATAATACGACCTTGAGAATTAGAATAACCATGAAAAATATGTACCTTACAATGACCAATATGTCAAGCATAAGTATTTATGGTATTGGATAGAGAAAATAGAGAATAATTTTGATATTCAAGGCTACACATAGTCACATAAAGAATGATAATACAAAAGTGTTGTGGGCGTGTGTCTACAATTAAGTAGACAAATTGCACTTACTCAAACAATATGAAATGAGGAAGATGACATGTTTATCCCATTATACCAAACATACAAGGAATGGATTAATAAACGGGAAAACCCAATTTTCTCCAAGGTTTATTTTTTTAAATACTAAGACAACATCATTGAAAACAAGCATATAACGTATTTCCAAATCCTTTCTCAAATGGGAGGACAAATGGATAATATCATAAAATCTATGAAAGAGAAATGAGAAGAAGGAAAAATTTGCAGCTCTATATTTAGAGTGTCCAAATGATATTGATAATAAGTGTTAAGAAAAATAAGATTTAGTAAATTATTCATTTTTTTCTATGTATGCTTCTTTATTAAGTAATATTTCTTATAAAAACTAAAATTTTCTTTTATGTTAAACATGACTATGTTAACAAAAAAAAAATTAATTTATATATAAATTTAATGATAAAAACTAAATTTTATCTTTTATATTAATATGACTATGCTAGCAAAAGAACTAATTAATTATATATAAATTTTAATGATATATTAGAATTAAGTGGTTAAAATTGTCATTTGAAAATATGTAATAATGTATGTTTATATATTTATATAATGGAAATAAAATATAATATTCAAATTTTTTTATATAATTTATTTTATATTTTAGTTTTATAATGTTCCAATGATATTCGAAATTGTTAGTAATTTTATTGTATTATTAATTATTTCAAGAAATTGTCAATAATATAAAAAAATTGAAATTGATTTTATCTTTATTATCTATATCTATATATATATAATATATTATATTAATATATATATATATATATATTATAATATATATATATATATATATATATATATATATATATAATATAATATATATATATATATATAATATATATATCTATATCTTTTGGGGGAGGCAGGGGCAGGAGGGTTTTATTTAGCCCCAATGGAAAATTTGTGTTGCAATATGCATGGGGAATTGTTCTAGTGACCAAAACTCAAGCTAAGTGTAACAACTCCTGGTTGATTTTTCATGTAAATAAAAAATAAAACCAAGGTCACGGGACACATATTCCAAGCTGAATGGTGGGTAAAAATTGTAGTGGGCATCACTTGCAGTTTATTAATGGATATGAAAATTGGCAAAGGAATTGACGAAGGAAAGAAGGTAATAAATGGCATTTAATTAAGGAAATAAAGGAAAATACGAGAAAAGGGAGATGAAGGGACACAAATATGCATGCAAGGGAAATTAGAGAGAAATTAATGGAAAATAAAAGAAAAAGGAAAAAGAAAAGGAAGAGACTAGACATCAATGATAAACATGCATTAGAGAAACAATTCATAGCTTTTTTTAGTTCTAGCTTTGATTAATTTTAGAAATATAGCTCTAAGAGAAGAGAGAGGAAGCACATGGACAAGAAAGCAAGCAAAAGAAAGTAAGGGAGCACAAGGAAAAGCTTGGAACAACAACTACAATGAGTGTACATTATAGGTAATAGGTTGCATGTGAGATTTCCTTGTTAATATTTGGATGCATGGTACATGCATGTGGTTCTTTGGTTATTTTGTTGTCATTGGCATGGGATTTTCCTGGATTGAAAATGATTTCAACCTTGCCTTGTAATTTCCTGGATATCCATGATGTAGTGGGTTCTTTATTTTGGTTAAGCTTCGAATGAATGGTAGGCTTGGATCTTGATTGAGGAGGTCTTGGGAAAATTCCCAAGGGTCAAGGGTGGAGATGGGATTTGTCCAGGAACTCTGAACAGATGGGTGGAGATAGGAGAATTATTTTGGAGTTCGTGAAGGAAGTTAGAGGGATCCAAGCTTGTCTTGATGTTAGTGATTTCTAGACCCATTTAGGTGAAATCACTATGGTTGAAGGTTGAGGTGGTTTGGACTCTGGAAGCCCTAGTTGGTTCTATTATGGTTTAACCCAAATTATCCCACATTAATGCTTGGAATATGGCACAGAGGTCATTGGATGAAAGAGAGAATTTGTTCAGCCCAATCTAAGGTCGGGTGGTACGTGGAAGTCCCTACCTTGGTTAACTTTTGCATATGATTAATATAAGCTATTTCATTATTGTGACCAATGAGCACATGTACTAGTTATTATGTTGATCTTATGGCTGGTTTTTCATGGATTTTATTCTAGTAATATGCTGGTTATAGGTATGGTTGAGTGATGTGCTCTTACAATGGATATTTTTCATGATTTGATTAGTTATGGAATGGTTAATGTATGCATGGGATAACAAGTGTTGGTGTAGCTAGCTAGAGAGGACATTGAGACTTCTCGATGGTCCTCTAATGAAGTTAAGAATATCACGATCAAATAAACATTCATGATCTGTAACTACTATGTTACCACATGTTTGATGAAATGTCTATTCTGTGATTGGCATGCTTTGAGCAAGATTTACCCCTAGTATTAATTGTTTAGACTTGTTATCATCTTAGGCCTGATTCTAGAAATTTATGGGAAATTTTGGGTAGAACTATGTAGGTTAGCCTTGAAAAAGTGGCACAAATCTTACAACCGCCAACAAATAACTTTTAGATTTCAGTCATATCTGCATATAGGAAGGCTTGTGGGTGTTGTTGGAGCCTTCCAACTACATGTACAATGTGTCCAGGGTGTGGTTGGGGTGTAAATATTGTAAAAATAAGTTCCAACTCAAGGATTGATCACCAAGGGTGGTTTTTAGACTCATGGGTGATTTGGTGTCCCTGAGGGGTGGCAGTAAGTGTTCTAGTTTCCCCACTTCCATAATTAGAACTTGGAGCTTAGGTCATGTCATAGTAATACTTAACTCATGTTTATCCCAGAGAGCTTGTAAAAGAATGTAAATGTGGGGTGGGGTGTTACAAAGTGGTATCAAAGTGGTTCCATTCCCTGTAACCTTTCCTATGATACTGATGCTTACAGAGTGGTATCAAAGCGAATTTGCAACACTTGACCTCAGGGTACATGTATATGGTTATGGTTATTATGTGTGCAATTATTGTTATATTTTTGTATTATTACCATGCATGCATCATGAGATATATTGTGCTAATCTAGACTGAGTTGTGTAGATGTGGTAGTTTCCCGTAAGATACAATGAGGTATGATTTTGATTACATCTTATAATTGGTTTATCTAACATGGTATGCTTGCAATAAGTTGAAGATCATAGATGAAGAGAATACTACTGGACTACAATTCACATGACTCCTCTTCTAGGCTTGATGTGAAATTAGTGGAATGGAAAAAGTAAGTTGAGCAGCAAGGAGAAGAGTATTCTATTGATTTGGAAGATATAGTGAGGAGTCTAAGGGTAGAGATTCGAAGTTGCAAGGAATATAATAAGAGGTTGATTAAGGCACATGAAGTATTTGCTAGAGCTCAATAAAAGTAAGTCGAGGTTAATGCAATTATTATTTAGAGCCTTACAAATTTGCAGAAGCAGGGACAACTAGGGAATATTCATGGATATAAATAGGAGGAGAAGACCAATGGGGCATATGGTAGCAGGTATCAAAGGAGATACATGATGGATAGAGATGATGTGGTCAGAGGTGGCAGATCCTTGGATACACCTGACAATGGGTTAGTAGTCATGGATTTTATTCTATATTTGCTTCTGAGAGACATCATGACCATTATCACCATCATCCATATTGGAGGAGTGAGAGGGGTTACCTTCTATATGAGTTTAGGAAAACCAATCCTCATAATCCTGATAGGGAAGTGAAGAAATAAAAAAGATGTAGAACCATTGTTTCCTGGGATGAAGAAGTTATTCAGATTACATGATTATTCAAAGAACATGAAGCCAAGATAACTATCTTCAATTTCAATGGAAAATCATATATTTGGTGCGAAGATGTTAAGAAGGCTAGAGGCATCAGGGAAGAGGAGCTAATTTGGCATGAGTTCAAAAGACTCTTTAGGAAGAAGTACTTGTTTGAGAAATATTATGACGAGAAGGTCAAGAAATTCTATGAGCTCTAGATGGGTTCCATGATAGAAGAAGAATATATGACCAAGTTTTTGGAGTGGTTAAGGTATGTTCCCTACCTCAAGGATGAGAAAAAAAAGGCCCAAAGGTTCATCAATGGATTTCCATTAGCATTCAAAGATCATATTGAGTATGATGAGCCTCATTCATTGGAGGAATTCATTGGGAAGTTAAAGCATTTTTATGAGTAATCTAAGTGTAAGCCTGACTTCAAGAGGGACTAGAAAGGTAATGAGAAGTCAAAGGGAAAATGGAATAAGAAGTGAGGAAGATATTAGGATGCAATTAACAAGGAAAATGTGGGATCTCATAAGAAGTTTAATGTAGCTAAGAGAGGAAATGGGTCTTAGCCCAAGGAGCAACAAAATAAAGGAGATGATAGGAAACCATTGAGGTGTTGGAATTGTGGTGGAGAGAATTGCAGGACGGATTTTCCATCACATCAAGGTGGAAAGCATTAGATTTACAGTGCTCAGGAGGCACAAACCGTTGGAGATGTAGGCCAAAGTATTCCTGGATTTATGCAGCAGTGGATAATAGGTAGGCATATCATCAGGTATCTATTATTGATATGGAAGGTAATATATGTGATAAAGATGTTTCTATTTTGAGTCATTACGGATCTAATTATAGCTATATTAGCCTTGACCTAGTGGATCAATTCTGGTTGAATAAATAAGTGCATGTAGAATCTTGGTTGGTGCAGTTGGCTATAGGAACCAAGAGAAGAGTTCATCACTAGGTGAGATCTCATACATTTGAGCTTAATGGTATGCCTACATCAACACATCTAAATGTGCTTCCTTTGACAACATTTAACATGCCTTTGGGAATGGATTGGTTGTTCATTCACAAGACCAAGGTAGACTACTATGACAAGTCCATTGAGTGCCTAGATAATGATGGGGAAAGGAGAATCTTGCAGGGAAATAAGAAGCCTACATCAATGAGAATGGTTACAAATATGAAAGCAAAGCATAGTTGTAGGAATGGATGTGTATTGTTTGCAGTTCATATTTCTAGTGATAAAGGGAAAGAGGATGAGGATGATGAATTCCTAAGGAGGTATTATGTCTTACAATAGTTTTAATATGTGTTTCTATAGAGATTCCAGAGTTTAATCCTCATAGAGAGGTGGAATTTTCTATTGAGTTGATGCTAGGAGGCACACCAACATCTAAGGCACCGTATATGATGAGTACTCCTTTGGGTGCACCAAAATTGTTTGCAAGGAAGAAGGATGGTACTCCCAGATTGTGCATTGATTACAGGAACCTAAATAAAGTGACTATCAAGAATAGGTATACATTGTTGTAGATTGATGATTTATTTGATCAGTTGAAGGGAGTTGCAATGTTTTTGAAGATTGATCTGAGATCATGATATCATCAAGTACGCATCAAAGAAGAATATATCTAGAAGACTCCATTTCATATAAGGTATGGGAACTATGGGTTTCTGGTGGCTCCTTTTAGTATTACTAATGTTCCAGGCACCTTCATGTGTTTGACGAATAATGTGTTGTGCCCTTATACGGATAATTTTTTGATACTTTTTGTTGAGGAAATACTCATATATTCAAATAATGAGGAAGAGCATGCAGGACACCTGGAAGAAGTGTTGAGGTTGTTGAGAGAGCATCAGTTTTATGCTAAGCTCAACAAGTGAAATTTCTTTCAAACTTAGAATCATTACTTGGAAGATGTTGTTTCCAAGGAAGGGATAATAGTGGATCCAGAAAATATTAAATCTATCATGGAGTGGCCAACTCCTAGGAATGTGGATGAGGTCAGATCATTCATGGGACTGGCAGCTTGATACAGGCAGTTTGTCAGGAACTTCTCTAAGATTGGATATCTTATTACATCTTTATAGAGAAAAGGGAGGAAGTTTGAATGGACTGAGCGGTGTGCAGCTAGTTTTAATAATTTAAAGAATTTTCTTACAAATGCTCTGGTTTTGAAGATTGTAGATCATGATAAGGAGTTTGTGGTTTATATAGATGCTTGCAAGGAAGGACTAGGTGGCATCTTGATGCAAGAAGGATTGGTGGTTTATTATGAATCAAGGAATTTGAATGAGCATGAGTAGAATTATGTGACTCATGATCTTGAGTTGGAAGTTATCATTCATACATTGAAGATGTGGAGACATTATCTCCTTGGCAAGAGGTTCATCTTAATGAGTGATCGTAGTGGATTGAGGTATCTGTTTGAACAAACCAATCTGAATGCCAGGAAATCTAGATGGTTGTTTACCTTCAGTGAGTTTGAATTTGAGATACGGTAAATTAAGGGAAAGGAGAACAGGGTTGTAGATGCTCTTAGCAGGAGAGTGCAAGTGAACCATATCTCAATTGTGAGCTCTTATGGGATAAATTTGTAGGAGAAAATTTTGCATGAAGGGAAGCATGATGAGAAGTACCAACAATTGAAGTAGAGATTTCATCAACATGATGAAGGTGATAGGGGTAAGGAGTATCGCCTCACGATATATGGAATGATCAAGTTCAGTAGTAAGATCTATGTTCCTTATAGTGGTGATTTGAAGAATCTTATCTTTAGATATTTTCATGTCAATCCATATTAATTCCACCCATGATACGAGGTGACTTTGATAGTTGTTAGGAAGTTCTACTACTAGCCAGATTTAAAGAAAGAGGTGGTTGAGTTTGTCGCAAAATGTTTGGAATGTCAATAGGTGAAAGTTGAATGAAAGTATCCAACTCGTCTCTTACAACTTGTTTCAATTCTAGAATGGAAATTGGAGGTCATTTACATGGACTTCATTATAAGACTTCCAAGGACATCGAGACAACATGATTCCATCATGGTTATGGTCGATAGGCTAAGTAAGGTAGCTCACTCATTGTAGTGAAGTCTACTAATTCAACTAGTGAGGTAGCTTAAATCTTAATTAGGGAGATAGTGAGGTTTCATGGAGTTCCCAAGAAGATTGTATCAAATAGAGAGGTCGAGTAGTTTTAGGAGTTGTTTACAGACTTGGGGACAAAGCTAACCTTTAACACAACTTATTGCCTGTGGATAGATGTACAAAATAAGAGGGTTAACAAGATTCTTGACGATATCTTGAGGATATATGTCATGCATCAATAGAGGAGGTGGGAGGAGTATCTTCCATTATTGGAGTTTTCTTAAAATAATGGGTATCAGGAATCCTTGAAGACGAGTCCATTTGAGGCTCTCTATGGGTGGAGTTGTAATACTCCTATCAGTTGGAGTGATCAAGTGAAAAGGGTGTTGATTGAACCATATATGTTGGATTTGATGGAGAAGGATATAAAGGTTATTAGAAATAATTTGAAGGCAACACAAGATAGGTAGAAGAGTTATGCATATCGAAATAAAGCATTCAAGGAGTGTTAGGTTGGGGAGCATGTGTATTTTTACATTAAGCCCAAAAGGATCTCTTTGAATATTGGGTCATGTGCAAATCTGCCACCTTACTATTGTGGGTCTTTTAAGATCCTAGAGAGGATTGGACCAGCCGCCTACAAACTTTTACTGCTGCCAACAATGAGAGTCCATGAACTTTTCCATTTTCCATTGCTTAAAATATATGTGTAGGATGTTGATCATGTGATTGATTGGTTTGTATTGCAATGGAACTAGAGGGAGAATTCTAACCAAAGCCACAATGTATATTGTAGTGGAAACAACTCCTACTCCATAACATAGAAATAGAAAAGGTTAAAGTGAAATGTAAGCACTTTGGGAGCGATGAAGCTACATGGGAGATGGTTGATAAGATGCAAGCACTATAGCCTTATTTATTTTATGGTTGAAGAAAATGAATTTTTGGTACGTACACATACATGCACACACACCTGTGTGTGTGTGTGTGTGTGTGTGTGTGTGTGTGTGTGTGTGTGTATGTGTGTGTGTGTGTGTGTGTGTGTGTGTGTGTGTGTGTGTGTGTGTGTGTGTGTGTGTGTGTGTGTGTGTGTGTATGCATGTATGTGTGGAATTGTAAATATCACATTGAGTTTTGTTTATAAAGCGGTGTTTGCCATGTTTGTCATGGTTTTCATCAGTTTTCATTGTAAATAATGCATCAAATTGTGTTATAAAGCTCCATAAGTAGTATATTTTTTTGTTCATAAGTGTCATCGAGCACCAAGGATGGTGTTCCCCTAAGGGCGAGGGGTTTGCAACAACCCCTAGTTTACTCTTCATGTAAATAAAAAATCAAACCAAGGTGATGGGACATGTATTCCAAGTTGAATGGTTGGTAAACATTGTAGTGGGAATCACTTGCAGCTTATTAATGGTTATGGAAATTGGCAAAGGCATTGGAAAAGGAAAATAGGCAATAATTGACATGTAATTAAGGAAATAAAGAAAAACAGGAGAAAAGAGAGATGATGGGACACAAATATTCATGCAAGGGAAATTAGAGAGAAATTAGGGGAAAATGAAAGAAAAAAGAAAAATATAAGGAAGGGACTAGACATCAATGATAACAAGGCATTAGAGAAATAATTCACATTTTTTTTTTTCCAGTTCTCGCTTTGATCACTTTCAGAAATATAGCTTTAATAGAAGAGAGAGGAAGCACTTGGACAAGAAAGAAAGCAATGGAAAGCAAGGGAATGTAAGGAAGATCTTAGAAAAACAACTACAATGGGTATACATTATAGGTAGAATATTTCATGTGAGATTTCCTTGCTATGATTTAGATGCATGGTACACGCATGTGGTTCTTTGGATATTTTGATGTCAATTGAATGGGATTTTCTCGGATTGATAGTGGTTTCAACCTTGCCTTTCCATTTCCTGGATAACCATGATGTATTCAGTTCTATGTTTTGGTTAAGCTTCAAATGGCTGGTAGACTTCGATCTTGGTTGAGGTGCAGGGTCAAGGGTGGATATGTTTTTTCTCCTAGAACTCTTGATGGATGGGTGGAGATAGGAAATTCCTCTAGATCTGGTGGAGGAATTTTGAGGAATTCAAGCTTGTTTTCATGTTAGTGATTTCTAGACCTGTTTATATGCAATCACCATGGTTGAGGGTTGAGGTGGTTTGGCCTCTAGAAGCCCTAGTTGGTTTTATTTTAGTTTAACCCATATTGTCACACATTCATGCATGGAATATGGCACGAGGGTGAATGGCTGAAAGAGAGATTTGTTTCAGCCATATGTGGTATGTGGAAGTCCCTAAGTTGTTTGGATTATTCATATGATTAATATGATCTATTTTATTATTGTGACTGATGAACACATGTACTAGTTATTATGTTGATCTTATGGTTGGTTTTTCATGAATTTTATTCTAGTGATATGTTGGTTATAGGCATGGTTGAATGATGTGTTCTTACAATGGATCTTGTTCATGATTTGATTAGTTATGGAATGGCTAATGTATGCATGGCCTGACAAGTGTTGTTACAACTAGCTAGAGAGGGAATTGAGCCTTCTCGATGATTTTCCAATGAAGTTAAGAATATCATGAATGAATATGTAGTCATGAATTATAACTACTATGTTACCACATGTTTGAAGAAATGTTTATTCTATGATTAGCATGTTTTGAGAAATATATAGCGATAGTATTGATTTTTTAGACTTGTTATAATCTTAGACTTGATTCTAGAAAGTTCTAGGCAATTTTTGGTAGAGGCATATAGGCTAGCCCTTAAAAAATGGCATAGATATTGTAATCTCTAGAATAGAACTAGCATATTTTGGTCATAAATACATGCAGGAAAGATTGTGGGTGAGATTGGAGCCTTCCAACTACATGCATGGTGTGTCAAGGGTGCAGTTGGGGTGTAAATATTGTGAAAAGAAGTTATAGCTTAGGGATTGGTCCCCGAGGGGTGGAAGTAAGTGTTTTGGTTAGTAAGAACCACTTTCACAACTGGAAATTGGAGGTCGATTCATGTCATAGGAATACTCAGTTCATGTTTACCCTGGAGAGCTTGTAAAAGCAGGTAAATGTGTAATGGGGTGCTACACTAAGTATCTTGTTTTATGGAAAGGTTTGGAAATAGCTATTGAAAATAAAATTATCATCTTATTAATTTTTGGATGTTCAATGCTACTCATTCGACAAATCACCAAGGCTAAGAAGTTGATATCCTCAGATTCTTCTCCCTTGAATGAGAGGATATTAGTACATACATTTGAACCTAGTTGCAAATTTTTTGGCTAGAAAAGCTTCCACCTTCGGTCAAGGCAAATTGGAAATGGATCATGGACTTAGAAATTTTTCAATCCCTTAGATATTATTGGTTTTCTAAGATACATTCAAGTTACATTGGGAGTTTCCTTAGTTTTTTTGTTTTTCCACACTCCTTAACCATGTTTTGAATCCTAAGGAGCAATCATTCCTCAATTAGTTTAGCCATAAGAGATTTTTTTTTTTTTTTTTTTCTAATGGAGATGTGATCATCTTCCTCCAACATTTCTCATTCCTTGTCTCATATTTATAAGTGGAAGGGCCTTACCTTTTATAGCCATGGATCCTCAAGGCTCCTTGCCAGTGTCTCAGTACAATTTACATGTAGCATGTAATGTTAACAACCTCCATTTTTGGGCTGCTTGTCTATTTAATTTTCTCCTGGTGGGATCTATTATGGATCTCCTCGGTCGTGGAGTCCATTTTATTGTGTAGTAGAATGGAATTAATTTATTTGATATCCCTTAGACGTTGATTCTTTGTCATGGTGAGGCCTTGGTGATGGCTCTCAAATTTTTGTTGTAGTTTGGCTCATTTCAAAGCCCTAGTTCTATATATACATTGAATCCCTCAACTTCCCAGTTTATTCATGTGCCTTCAATCCATCCAAGTCTAGAAGCACAGAGAAATCTTAAATGAGTGTTAATCCATTGGGTGTTGGGTCTCTATTAAGATATGGAAGATTATTCGGCTCCCCTAGATTATGTTAACGACCTCATGGCGCTTGACAGACTTCTAGATGTGGCTCAAATACTCTTGATATATGTTCAAAAATTGGAGGATATGGTTGAAAGGCATAGGTGTTCCTTGTAACTATTTTAGGATAAAAAAATGTTGAGGCACCACATGGATATGGAGCAATCATTGGAAGGTCTGCATGAGGAGGTTCATTCTCTTTGTGCTCAATTTTATGCATTGGAGGTCTCTAGGACTGGAAATTTGTGATAGGATTTTGGAGGAGTTGTTACTAGTGTCGTCGTAGAGAGGAAGAGGACTCGTCACTTGAGGGCGTCTAATGTTGCTGGTCATGGTTGCTACTGAGGTTTGAGGTTCAAGTTGTTGGGTGGAGTCTGATGTAGTTCATTTCCCCATTTCCCTATGTTATTATGTAAATTTTGCTATACACTTGGATCCTTTTGTAGAGTTTACAATGGTCATGTATTTAGTATAAGAAGGATTTTCTACCCTAGTGTTGTAAAGTATTTTGAGTGGACTAATGATCTTAGAAATTTTATATCAGAAAACATGTGTAAATATTATGGACCCTAATTGTTGGCATTATGTTTCAAGTGTTGTCCTTGATGGCAACTCACTCAGAGGTTGGTACAGGTGCTCAGAGGTTGGTACAGGTGATGGCAACTTAATCAGAGGACAGATCTTAGTACAGAGGACAAGAAAGAGATATACGCAGGTTTATTCAAAGAGAATCCGCGTATACACGCAGGTTTGCTTCAGTAAAAGCGCGTATATGTGGAAAACGTATCTTTGGTCCGTGGCGATTATTCCTTGGAAGTTGTGCCTATGGTTTTGGACCATGGCGTCTCGACGAACGTGTTGATCCCTAGTTTCGAAGTTGATGGTATTGGTTTGTTATGGTTTTGGACCATGGTATTGAGCAAGGCCTAAGGCTATATAAGGAGAAGATCATTAGGCCAAGAGATGTGAAAGGTGTGAGCATTGGGTGTCTGACGAAGTGAGAGGATCTGGTATTGCTGGTTATCTGTTGGGAAGTTTGGCAAGGGTCGGATCTGATAGCGGAGGCATAAGTAATCATTTCTAGATCTGTACGCGGGTTTCCTTTGGAGAAAGTGCGTATACACGCGGTTTCGGTAAAGTGCAGTAGCGTATGCATGATAAAGTTTGATATTTCAGG
>APFE030068332.1:0-10562 GCA_000404065.3 Pinus taeda
TAAAGGGAAAAACATAAAAGAGCAAATCCAGCAAACCTAAATAAAAGGGACAACAAAGAGCACTTCAATAATTGTCTCTGTCTTCTTGCATGAAGATATTTATTTTTCCTAGATTAGTTCTCAATGCAGTTTGAGATATTTTGTAATTCCTTTTTGTATAAATACTTCATAATTTGAAGCATTAGTGTGGATTATTTTACATTTGTAGAGTTATTTTGATCTTAAAATCTAAGGGTGATTGTACCATTTTCAAGTCAACAGACTGGAGCAAGTAATAAAAGCATTTTGCTACAGGATTCATGAGATGAGCTATTTGTAGTGAAGTATCTTCTTTGTTTGATTTTGTTACCTTCTTATGTGTTTCATAATCTTAAATGTGTTTTAAATATGAATGAATTAACTAGAGATATCACTCTGAATTTTTTTAAGTACACTCTATTTTGCACAGTTAGTCATTTACATGTTTTCCTATGATACCCGGATTTGAGAATGCTTAATTTCTCTCCCATCCCCATTGACTTCTTTCATTCCTTCCAGAGTCCAGCCTAAGGAACCCTTAATTTCTCCCTGGATCTGATTTGAAACCATTTCACCATTTAGCCTTTGAGATCTGTAGTAACTCATCTATCTTGCCCTGTAGACATTGTTTTTAGAACTGAATCCAGTCTTGTTTGTCTGACATTCGACCCCATATCCAAATGGTAAAAGAAAACCTCTGTTCATCTAAGTAAAGTGATCCGACCACCCAAATTCAAAACAAAACCCAAGTGCAAACAATAACTAGCCTAAAATCATCTTAACTAAAACATAGTTAAATTTTAAAGAGAGAACCCTCTCTGAGCATCAGGAAGGCTAGGTCCTAATCTCCAAAAGTGGTTTGTGGTTACCTTTGCCTTTTCTTCCTTCTTTAACTTTGAAAGAAATATCATAGTGATAACAAGTCCAATGGAATTTTTTGTGTTTCATTTGAATATAGCCAAGTATACCTTTACTAAGGTATATCTTTATGCATATTCTAGCAAAAGTAAGCAAACCTCTCTTTATTCTTTCACAGGTAATTTTTTGAATTTTCCAAGAGTATTCCAATATCCTATAACACCTTGTGGTGCTAAAAAGGAAGGGGGATATGTGGAAGTCTCACCCATACCAGCATTGTAGAAAACACCATAGTAGTGTCATCAAATTTTGAGAACCATGGCATAACGAAGAGCCCAACATTAACCCAAAACCAAGGCCCTTCATTTAGGAAAAACTCTAGTTATTTTTGTGTATCAAATTGAACAATTAAAATATTTTGCAGCATAAATAGGTATCACAGTTTGGCATCCAAAAAGAGAGAACCCATTGGTGTTTTGGTTCAGGTTTAGGCCAAAAACCATTAAATCTACAAATGATTGCCTTAGATTGAAGGGCATAAAAGAAAGATTTTACCTCTGAAAAAATTACTTCTATGGTTGCTTCTCCTTCCAATTGTTTGATAATGTATGGTCCTGGATTGTATTGGACCTGAGGTCCTAGATTTTTTTAGGCCCATTCAAAAGGAAGGGGAGTCTTTCCTTTCGCTACATCCTTGTAAGAAGCTGATCCATTTTGTGTCTTGGATTGTGAAGCTCCTCCATACAACCTCAAATTCAAAACTATGATTGAAATCCTAATGATGCAATATTATTTGATTTGTGAGTAGTCCTGGAGAAGCTCCCCTTAATATATCAAGCTTTGTAGCTCTGAAAGTATTCCCAACTTCTTTTCTATACTTAGTTTCAGCACATTGACAGAGTTTGAGCTTTTTTTATCTAGAATAAGGATGTCCTCTTGCTCACATTCATTATAAGTATTTATAAAGAAGACAATTCCCCTTACCTGTGGAACAAACACTCTAAACAGATAGGATGAATGGCTTCTTTTGGTGGTAGAAACTTCCTTCTAGGTACAAATACACTAGCCACCACTGGCCCTAATATCCCTAAAGTGTGTTAGTTTTTATTAGGGCTATATTCTTCTCTTCTTTGATAATTTAATTTTAACATTTCCTTGTCAATTTCACCCCATGAAATCATAACAATATTCAAATTTGCTTCATTATTTAGCAACATATGCAACTATATAGAAAGAGAATAAATAATCATCAATGCAATAGAACATAAAGGAAAAACAGGAGAAAAGCATTCACCCATAGAGACACAAGGATTGGTTGGAGACCAACGCAAAACCCACTTTGGGGAAAACCCTTTCAAATTATTATTCTTACTAGATCATCATCAATTGATTTAGAATAAGAGAGTATAAAGATCCATATCTTCATTTATTCAAATATACAACAAAAACAACTACACCATCCATGAAATGAACCCATCAATTCTTATACTCAAAATCTTGATTTTGAACCCTGTAATGAACTGTTATTATTTGTGGTCAATTGCTGAACATTACAGTCGCTGATAGAAATATTCAAACAACTGGAATTCCATCATTTAGGTCTCGGTCACATGGAGGAGGAGTCATGCATGGGATTGGGAAGCTTCCAGTCGCTCTCTGAAGCCTACAAACGAGTAACTATAGTTTGTAACCAAGATTCTGAAACCCTAACTCCTAGTCTCATGGATGAAGAGTTGTATGTGCAACTGAAAGGCTCCATTTGCATGAATGAGCTCCTATGTGAGCGACTAAGGTTGACTTCTTCCTGTGTTGTAATAAAAACTAAGGCCTAAAACCCTAACAATAAGATGTGAGCTTTGCACCGTGCAATTTCATCTTCGAGTAAACTTGTTCCTCTGCAGACAAGCATCAGACCTATGTGAGCCAAAACTAAGCAAGAGAATAGAATAATGTCTCATGATGATGACCAAATGAGGTAGATTTTACTTGTATTTATAGCCTTCCAAGGGTGTCCACTTTTATTTAGGGTCAGCCTTATTAAATATGCACATGTGGGATTTTATTCATAAGTACGTTTTTCCATTATCCTATTTGATTGATCTTTAGGTCGATTTTGGTCCCCTCGAAAAGAGGAATTAAATGCAATCATTATCTCCATAAAATAAGCTATCCAAAATGGAATTTGATGTAGTTGCATATTTTAACACTCCCTCTCAACTAGGGAGAATTCTACCTGCATCATGTCTCGTGTATCGTATGAACAAAACATATCCAATATTATGTATTTGTAGTATATTCTCCCTGTATTAAGTCAGAAACTTCCTCTTTCCCTAATCTTGCACTGGATTGTTGGCTTCTACTACTATTTTTGGACTTGGTGCCATGTTAGTGTTGACTCCTTTTCTGTGAAAAGTTGAGTGTCTGCATATATTGGAAAGTTAACTGACGCTTGCTTAACTGCTTCCTCGGTACCTCTTTCAGTGGTCTCTCTTGAATCAGATCTCTTTGGTACTTGGGGAGAATTGCTTCACGTGTGTGGTACCTGTGGGAGAAAAGGACACTCATGGAAAGCAAACATTGGCTCTTGCAAATCTAACATCACAACATGATCAAGCAACAACCAGCGCATCTGATGAGAGGGATTACACAATTTTGACTGACAGGGGTGAATGACTAACTGTGGGAACTATGCATTACACAATCCTAGGAGTCAATGTGGAAGCTTGATGAATGGAACTGCACAATGCATAGTTCAATGCGGGCCAGGACCTTGGAGAGACTTCACATTGCGCAATCTCAGTGGCTAGACTAGGAGATGCCTCTTGTAGCTGCGTAATGCGCAGTTGGATCCATGCCAGTATAGGCTCTATGCAATTCCAGAAGCCAACGTAGAGTCCTTGAGCTCCCAGATTGCATAGTGAGATCCGAGCAAGGGGAACCCAGATCTGCCCAAGGGAGTGTGAAAACAAGAAAATATGAAATATGGTGTGAGGCTGAGTGAAGATATGACTAAGTGTGGATGCATTCATGTGAAACAAGTGCAACAATTGATTCGACTAAAGGAAAATGAAGCATGTGAAGAGAGTCACCACAATGGCAACCATTGGTGCAAAATAGGAAAACTCATGCAACACTTGGGAAAGGCAATCTATAACTTGAAACAACACTTCTACAAGCTAAAACAAGTTAAAAACACAACATTCATTCAAATAAACAAGTGAATCAACACTCTCACAAGCTAAACAATTAAAAGCGACAGAAAAAGCAGCGAAAGACAACAAAAGCAAAACTCACCCGAGAAAGCAACAACAATACTCTGAAAGTTCCTTGATCTACTTGGGAATGTTAGGGCTTGATGATTGAATGTACAATTGAGCTTTAGAGGCATCCATTACATAGAATTGAGAAAATTGGAATTTATGATGCACATGCACGAGATCAAGGACCAAAGCGACACTAAGAAAAAACTTCTAAGGATCGAAATGTGCCACCTTCGAGAAACTAATAATAGATCCATACTTCCTAGGGATGATTCTTACGCTTTATTTTTCTTTCTTTTATGGGGGGAAACCTACCATGCATTGCTTGAAAAGATTGCATAGTTCTGGGAAGGACTGGGCAAATCTCTAGCTCATGCACTACGTAGTTTCTAGGCACAGTGGGTTATACGCAATTTTTGTGATGAGTGGCTTTGGTTTGCCTCTCATGTTCTACACAATTTACCAACTCAAGGCTAACTATCATCCAGTTCTTCACAATTATTGGGCTCAAGGTTCACTATCATCTTGGAATACACAATTCCTGAGAGCGAGGATGGTTGCCCTCAAGGATTGCGGAGTTAATTAATGCAAGCCTAGAATTGGGGAGAAACCAAGTCAAGATATTGACTTGTGGGTTGGAAAATGAGCTAAGTAAGCAAACACAAGCCCAAATTAAAATAATAAAGCTCAATTGAAGCACAAGTACCTGGATCAATGCAAGATGAGCCACTATGATTTAGAAGGGAGGCTCCAAAATCAAATCATAGGCAAAATTTTAGAGGGTGGTTGTAGCCGCCACAACATTGGCCACACACTGGTAAAACTCCAGCTCTTTGTATTGACCTTGTCTCATGCAAAGTGAGTCTAACTCTTCTGAAAGTATTATTCAATTGTTTGATTGTCACAACTTCTTTATTAGCTTGTGTTAATGATGTAGTCTCTACTATTATCTTTATCGGCAACACACATACCAAGCCAAGTCAAACTAAGTTGTTTCGATTAGGGATGAGGGGTATATAGATGCAAAAATAAAATAGATTGTCATAGTTTTAGTTTCATCTCTAGTGTTTCTCTGCTGCTAGTAGGCCTCAACAGTACCCCGATAGAGTCACTTCAGGAAAATAAGCATTGCTCCATTGCCAGCGAGCTTGGAAAGTACCACAACAAAGTTAATTAGTTCACCTCTCTGTGAAGGGATCCTTTCTCTTCTTTTGCCTTAATTTTTTTTTTCATTTTCTTAAAGAACTATGCATAGGCACTTATTTATTTCATCAGGTAGAAGAGGGATCCCAACTTATTTAGAACAGAAGAGGTTGTCCCTTCAGAGAAGGATATTTATATATACCTCTAACATACTTATTAAGGTTTTCCCCCTCTCCTTACTCTACTTGATTGAGTTGACAAGGGCTAATCGAATATAGAAAATGAGTTAGAGTAGGTGGTACTGGTTAAGAGTGCAAGCACCGTGATTTCACCATGACTCATTCCGAAAGGAACATGTTTTCCATTAGGGTATCATCAACTGAAATAAATGTAATATTCACATAAAGGGAGGGAATAAACAGGTAACCAAGTTTTGATATTTGTACAAGTTCCACTTACATTTCACCCTGCTTGTCTAAGAAGCCAAACACGGTTTCATGCAGAAACTAACCTATAGGGCATAAGTGAACAAGAAAAGGAAATAAGCAAGACAAAAGAAAAACAAAGTAAGAAAATATATAAAATAAACAAGAAAATAAAACAATACTCCTACTCCTAACCTAAACAGCTTGAGGAAGTTACACCTCATCATATGGTAGATCATCAGAGATAGATGGCTTCGAAAAATCGACAGTGGAAAAATCAGCATCATGACTAGCTAAATCGGTCAATAGGTATAGACAACCATGATTAGAAAACTCAAGATCATCAATGAGGGAATCCTCATGATTTGATGAGTCGTATAGAGGGGAAGATGAAAAATGACAAATTTCAGCCTCTATGTTTCAAGAAAGGAATGATGAGGAATTAGAAAGATTCGTGATAGAAAATTCAACCTCTCTGCGCTTAGATGAAAAACTAGTATTCCTCAAATTTTGTGAATTATTGGAAGTATTAATATGATCAGAAATTGAATTCTCACATGATTCAACTGGAATAAAAAAATTAGGGACAATGTCAGGGTAGTGCGGAAGGAATAGGATAACCCTTCATCGCAGATTCTTGTTCGACTCTTGACTCCTAGGAATACTCATTGCAAATGATATCATAGTTTGGTTGATCAGAAAAAAATCCATCCAACACCTAATCCTCATGAACATCAACCAAAATATTTGAAATAGATGAACACACAAACTCACAATTCGGAGGATCAAAGGGGCTGACGGGTGGAGAATGAGGAGAAAACACTTCATCAAACATATCGGGCTTGTAGTTGAAAACTACGCAGGGGTTCTGAGAATGTGAGATGGGAAAAGAAGGTGGCAGTTAAATTGACAAATTCTAAATTTTTTCCACCTCAACCCTGTGGCACTAGAGCTATTTGATGAGAAGCGAATGAGGGGTTACTTGGAACAACAACCTTGGAATAGCAATCTAATTCTTGAGAATTTAATTAAATGTGAACAAGATGTAGAAATTTTTTGGTTAAGATATCCCAATCAACTTCATTTTCTAGAATTTTGCAACAAAGATGTACAGAATGATTGTGAAAATGGCGTAACAATTCATCAGGTGATTCTCACAATTCTGAATTTTTTTGGCACAGATGTTCCTAATCATATATGCCAAAGGCATGAGACGGTTCTATGATAAAGTGTTTGAAAGAGTTAATGGAGGCATTAGTCAATGTGTAACACCATTTCCTTACACGCCCTTAGAACGTGAGAACAAAAAACTACAGGAAACATCCTCATGGGAGATGTGGCGCTGTGTGCAAATTTGAAGAAAATGTTCAGTATGCTCAAGCAAGGTTTTTTCACCCTCACCACTAAACTTAAGATGTGACAAGCCATCAATGATATTTGTCAGCACTTGTAATTTTATATCTCTAAAAAAACATGTCAGGAGTTTGATTATGGAAGAAGTCTTAAAATGGGTGCAAAAATTCAAAACAGACTTCAAGGGCTCAACTTTTCATCTGGCCCTCCTTCTAGCACCAGAATTGTTGACGGTGTTGGACCCACCAAAACTTAGTGGATCTCCCCGATAAGAAGTCCCAACTAGACCTCAAACCCTTTGGAGTAGGAGTCCAAGCCATGGGTGGTAGTGTAATTCCTTAATCGTAGTAGCGCACAAAGGTAAGTAAGATAACTTTTGGTGAGAGAAAGTGTGTGACCTTATGGTGACTCCAGTGAGATGCATGAGGGTTCTAACACATGGAGGGGAAAAGGAAATGTGCCCCTTAGAAGCCTGTAATAGTACACAGATTGAAAGGAACACATGAGCAGAATGAAACCACAAGTTAAAATGTGGAATAGTCTGCAAATTAAAGTGATAGGTTAATCCAACAACACACATTCAACAAGATTCATATAATTGCATACATAGTAGTTGATCAGAAAATGCATAAGTCAAACAACATATATTGCTAAAGCAACCAGAATAATCCAACTACAATAACAACAGATGCATGAACTCATGTTGGATTTTTTATTATTATAAGTGAAAGTTCATACATACATACACCATTGACACCCACTAGTCTCAAGAATGGAACATTACAGTCAATAACACCTACTCCTCCCAATAATTATACTCGCTCTACACTGGGGAGAAGCCAAGGTTCGTCACAATACTCCGAAACCTTTTCTAAGCCTAAGCTTAGCCAAAATCTTGGCTCCTAAAAGCATGTTCTATGAGTTATGAGGTTCTATTTATAACAAAGGGTGGGATGACCCTTGACATTCCCGTTTGTGACTCTTTGACTTCCTCATGACTCTTCAACTTCCTTACAAGTAACTCATTATATAACATGATGACATTTCACATTCAACTAATGACACTTGGAATTTCACTTACAACATATTTACAAATAATATTACACTTTCAATATGTACCCATGTGAGATAAAATAGGCTAGAGATAGCCTACCAAGACAAAACACTATGACTCCAAAGTTTGGGGAAAGACCAACTCGACAACCTCCACTTGGTGCTTCTTGGTCACATATTGATTGCAAGATTGGTACTACATGATGATGTCTTTCTGATAGCAAACTCTTACCTCCATAGCATCTGGGTATATGGTCTTGGAACATGCGTCCAAATCATTTTGAAGCATGTGCAACATGGTGTTGACCATGATGGGACCACCAATGTACCTATGCATGTTATGTGCACTCAGCTCCAAGTCTTCCCTGGTGACCACTCATCATAGTTGCTCCATGTACTCATCGATCTCTAGCCTGACTTGGTTCTTAGGTTTAGCCTTAGTGAAGGAACTAATTAATGGGATCCTTTGCATTCTCACCATGGAATCTAGTCTATTGTACAACTGTGCATATGAGGCATATATGCTGGTGACAAATGGGGTGAGATGCTCATAGTTCTAGATCAACATTCAGACATTTTCTTTCTCCAAATCTTCATGAGGCTTCATCATCTTTGGCAAGTGAAGTGGGGCCCCTTTGTACCACATTTTCCACTCTTGCACTTGGGCGATGGTAGCATGTATGTTCCTGATAGTTTGAAAAACTCTTTGCTTCATTGTTGTAAGTCATGCACATGGACAATTGCTTTATGCACCGTGAAAAATCCATCATAGAGCTTCCACACGGTAGTCTCAACTGTTGATACTTCAACGAGTATCAATTTCCTCATCTCCGCCATTGCAGAAACTATGCTTTTCTCTCTAATGTTTTTTGCCTCTTACCTGGTAGCCTACAAGTTCTTTTCCATTTGTTCATTCTCGGCCAACAGGAACTTAAAATTTGAGCTTGTCATTCTTGCATAGGCCAAGATGGCTTCGACAAGGGCAATTGGATTCTTCCTGGTGTCTGACATTATCACCATTTCCTTGATGAATGGAGGTGATGTGTGATCATCCAGAAAGTGCTTCTTCTGTGCCTATAAAGTCCTCTTCTGAAACTTGTCAAATGATAGATTGTACACATCCATGATCATATCATCATCAAGGAGAACAATATCTCCTTACTTGCTGAGGACAAGTTCTGACACTAAAGGTGTGGAGACTGAGAGATGACCTCTAGTGCATTCGGCATAAGTTCAGTGTCTTCATTTTGTGGCTCCTATTCCAACTCCATGTATGTCACTTCAATCAGTTTCTCAATCTGTTGAGAAAGCGCCTGATCCTCCATCTGTTCACTCTCCTCCTCTGTTGCTATTTGTTCCAAATCTTTGACCTGTATGGTCATTGTTTTCTCCATCATTGTGCCTTGCCTTTGTTCTTCTTCCTATTTCTGCTTCTCTTCATGTTATTTCCTCCTCAGCTCCCATCATTCCTTCAGTTCTTATTCTACTTGTTGCGATCTCAATTCTACTATCTACACTCTCCGTTTTTTGCTCTTCCTCCACTCTCCTGTCTGTATCTTCTGCTTCCTTTTTCTTTTGCTACTAAAATATGCCTACATGAGGATTGAATTCGCTTTCACTCTGCAACTTTGTTCTCCTTTTATTATGTCAAAAACTTCCTCATTCCCTGAACTTATATTCGATTGATGCCTTATGCTACTGTTGTTGGACTTGCTGCCATGTTAGTGTTGACTCCTTTTCTATGTACAGTTGATGATCGAATGTACAATTGAGCTCTATAGGAGTTTATTGCATAGAATTGAGCAAATTGGAATTTATGAAGCACATGCCTAAGATCAAGGACCAAAGAGAAACTAGTCGAAAACTTCTAAGGATATCAATGTGCCACCTTTGGGAAACTAATAGTAGATCCCTACTTCCTACGGATGCTTCATTCCCTTTAGTTTTCTTTATTTTCCAAGGGGAAACCTACCATGCATTGACTGGAAAGATTGCACAGTTCTGGGAAGGACTAGGCATCTCTCTAGGTCATGTACTACATAGTTTCTTGGCATAGTGGGTTCTTGTTGATGCCTCGAAAATCGCTACAACAACAATGGGGGATAACCACCCGGTCCGGACCTTAAAGCAGCTCCTTTTCCGTTTGGTGTGGTGGCTCCGACTGGTTTAACTAGGTCCAGTTACCTTCTCCCTATTGTTCTTGGTTTATGATGTATCTTTATCTACCAATAGACAGGGATATCAGATCACTTCTCCTTGCTGATCAGGCAAGAGAATGACCCTTAAACTGATTTGGGTTCAGCCAAGCCACAACTAAAGTTTTGCCTCTTTAAGGAGAGGACTTAAAAGAATGTAGAATTTACTCTAAATGCAAGCTTATTCTATGATGCAAGCAAAAGAAACTAATCTAAATCCTATCTTAATTAGGAAGATATAGATCTAACCCAACTAA
>APFE030068336.1:0-64710 GCA_000404065.3 Pinus taeda
GCTTGTGGAGCTCGATCTGGTCCATGGGGTGGATGTCCTTTGCAAGGACTTCTAAGTTTGTCCTTATATAATCTGCAGCTAATTGAGGTCGCTGCACTGTAGGGGCAAAATGGCTCATAGTCATTTTGCCTTCTTGCACATCAATGGCAGCCATTAGTCTTTGCTGGTTTGGAGGAGCCATGTTCAATAGATAATTGTAGAGCTTAATTTTGATTGGCTCACTCCTCCTTTCGGCGTCCTTAAACTGCTCCTTTATGCCTGCAGCTGTGTTTTTGTCTTGTCTTGAGGAGCTGACCTCCCCAAGTGCTGCCCTATCCTGCTCTTGATGCATTGAGCTGGCAGAGGTTTCAAGGATTTGCATTTCTTCTTCTGAGAATGGATTGAGCCTCTGCCTTTTCTCTGGACCTTCTGTGAGAGGGGTCTCCCTCTCCCTTTTCCTGTTGATGTCCTCCTTCTGAGGGGTTTGGAGGACAGAGGGGTCTATCCTAGAGTCCTGTTTAGGAGGCGCCATGCTGGTTGTCTTTTCTTGGGTGGCTGCCTTGCCTTCTGTTCTTTGCTTTTCTTGATCCTGATGATCAGTTTCTTGCTGGTCTTGCTGCTGTTGCTCCTGCTGGCCCTGTTGGCTTTGTTGGCCCTGTTGGCCCTCTACTTCTTCCATTACCTTGTCTTTACCTTTGTTCTGCCCCTGATTTGAAGTTTGTGCTGCCCCTTCTTGTGTTGCAGATGAGGAAGTTGGCGCTGTTGTGTGAGAACTTGGTAGGGCAGGCACCTGAGAAGGACATTCCAAGTCAGCCATTTTCAATAAATGTCTCCTAGCCCTATCAACTAGCTCTTCTTGGGACAGAGGCTCTATCAAGGTATTTTTCTTCAATTTTGGCTGGTTTGCATGTCTTGTTATGAGGAGCATGCTATCATGCTCATAGTGGGAGAGTTTGTATTTTAGTCTCCTCTTGGATATAAAGCCATTGGGGTCATATGGTTTCCAAAGGAAGCTTTGTGTTAGGCCAAGGCTTTCCAACATCCTATCTGCCTGCTTCCATCCTTCTCTTTTGTTTAAAATCAAATGACCAAGCTAATTTTTAACTTTGAGTTGTGCCTTCTTGCCCTTGCTTGCAAAATGGATCTGATCGGCATTGCCGAATTGTCTGAAATACTCCAGGGCAAAGAGCCTCATAGGCACAAACTTGGGTAGCCTGAATGGGCGCAGCTCACCGCCATATATCCTAATCACAGTGTGATGCTGGTAAAAATACCAGTCCCCTATGCTGTAGGCACTGGACAATTGTAGAATTCTCTGCATTTCATCAGAGAGTCTTGGAGAAGGTTCTGTCATAAGTAGAGATAGGGCCGGATGAATGAACAGATCTATGAACTCATAATATGTATAGGGTGAGTAAAAATTGCCGTGGAAGATTGAGCTCCAATATACAACCGATCTTAGGTTTCCTGCTGCATCAGTTCTCTTGATTTCAAAAGAGAACTTTTCATGTTAGTGATACAGAATAAGATGATAAATATATGAGGTGTATCTGAACACCCTCTCTCTGGATAAGTGCAGGAACTGCTCATGTATTTTGTCAGAGATGTATGTGGCATAGTTATAGCAGATAGGGGCCTTCCCAAGGGCAAACATTGACATCATGACTAGCACAGTTTCCTCTATAAACTCCATTGATTTATATCCCAGAACTGAGCTCACCATATGGGCCAGGTCTAGTCCAAGCTGATTTAGGTATCCATCAAAGATAGGGGGATGCAGCACTGTGTCTGACTTGCTAATAAACAGCTGATTTAATTTCAGGATCTCTGCCTCTGTAAGTATTTTGGTCCCTTGGTTGATTAAGTCCAGCAGGGATAAAGGAACCAATTTCTTGTGAGTTTTTAATTGAACCATATCCCTGATGGCCTGAGGGGTGGTATAGAATACAACTTCACCCTTGGGATTGATTACAGCTCTCTGTGATGGATCATAACAACTGGCACATAGATAGATGAGGTTAGGGAATTGTCTGACCTGAGGCATTTTAAAAGTTGGCAGGGCAGACTCCCAGATGCCTAGGATATCTGTTCCATCTCTGTGCCTAGCCCTGAACTCATTTAGCAGGTGAATATGATGGGTGCATCCTTGTCTGGAGTCTTCTGAGATCTGGTAATCCAGGTCTGCCAAATCCTGCCAGTCTAGCTCTCTCTGAGGAGCATTTAGAGGAGTGACATTTAGGACTTCAGGGGTATCCATGTTTTATACAAGTAATCTCTGAAATGTCGCTTGAAACAGTGAAATTGAGGGGGACCAAGTTTGACACGGTTGGTGTATAGTCAAGGATAACAATGCTGGGCCTTTTGGGAAGGGTTTTCCGCAGCAGGAAGACCTCCCTTGTCAGTTTGGGAGTTGTGTAGGAGTCCACGGTTGCGCGAACAGGGTAGGTTTTTAACAGAAATTGCAGTCTATCCGAGGTCTCCACCGCGATGTTTCAACTCTAAATGGTCGAATAAGGGTAGGATGCAGTTGGTTTATCGGTGGAATTTCAATTTAAGGGCCTTTAGTGGTGGTTTTTACAAATTTAAGAAAAACCAGTTCACAGGGGGACGAAGGCTTAAATACCTGTTAAACAATGGCGTGGACTGAAGAAATGGATGGGTTTGCGCGCTGGATTCTTTGAAATTGGTCGCGGGCTGGCTGGTTGAACGGTCGTTGTGAATTACATGCAGACAGCTTAACAGTATTTTTCCGAAAAATATGACAAAATTGCGAAAAATGGCGAAAATATGGCTTTTTGGTTTTATTGGCGCGCTTTTCGGATGACGTCAGCATGACGTCATCATGGGGGACTGGGTTGGATGACGTCAGCAGGACGTCATCGGGTGACGTGGCGGTCAACGACCGGTCCACGGGGACGATGAAGTGGCGACCACGTGGGCAAATGACGGACTAGGCGGGCAGACGTGGCGGTGACGTGCACGACAGCAAAGCGAGGACGTGGGCGGGACAGGTGTCGCAATATCGGAACCGGCCCGGTACAGTGAAAGAATTGTCAGACGTTGCTCCGATGCGATTTGGGAGTGACAAGTGTCCTCGCTTGACGCTCGCCTGACGCAAGCGTCTGACAGATATCGGAAGGTATCTGTCAGACAAGTAGGGTCCTCCGATATTGATGTGGGCCGTCGATCTGGAGGCGCGCGATCCAACGGCTGACGGGCGCTCAACCTGCACGATCCGTAACTGCTGCGTTTATTAACTTCCGGACGTCGGGATTTCCCGAAATCAACGCCCACCGTAGATCTGGGACAGGTGCTATCCAACGGCTGTCGGATGGGCAACCTGTACGAGCTGTAACCGTGCGTGGGCGGGCTTTAAACAATAATATTTCTTTGCAAACGTGGCGGCGGGACCCTCCATGCGCTAATTGCTCTTTGGAAAATTTTCAATGGTTTCACTTACCAAAATATTTCTGTCCGCCAACCTTAGAAATACAAGCAATTTGAGGGTTTTACATAAAGTTTCGGGCATAAATCTTTATGAAGGCCGAGACTATAGGGAAAGGGGTCAAATGGCTTTTTTATGCAACATGAAAGGGTAAATAAGTTCCCGACCTTAGGATAAGGCGGGGGAAGGATGATTTCACAATATTTTTCCTCCCTTGGGTGTTTTTATGGCTTTAAAAGGTTTTTCAAGGGTTTTTAAGGTCAAAATGGAACTTTTGTGTAGGAAACCTGGTTGAGTTGGAGCAAAAGGTGGAACATGGGTTCTTGACCTTAGCCAGGGGCTAATTCAATTCCCAGGGAGCGAACATTATGGCTATAGTGCCCAGGAGGGGGTATTTATGCATTGTGGGATTTATACACCATGGTGTTTATAATAATAGGGATAATGGGGTACAGGGAGCTAAGTAATAGAGTTAGTTGTTAATATGGAGGGAACATATGGATGAGGGCTGGTTCAACCAAGTTTTCTTTGAAAATAACTTGAAATCAAGAGTATATCAAAATGAAAAGATTTTTACACAAGAAATGTGGCTTCTTAAAGCCATAAGAGTATGTCAAAGATATAAATTTCTGTGCTCTGCAGCTCGGGAAAGGGTGTTAGTAATGAGTGATATACAGATGAAAACAAGGGAGTTAGTCATGCTCCAGTGTGTTGCTCTTCCTGTGGATGTTTGAGCAACTTTGATTTTTGGAAGAGACACCATTTCTGCAACCCCATCTACCTACCCAACTAGTTCTCCTAACATTTTTTGCTCCTTATTGGAGGGTGCACTTGGGCTTGCAAACCCTTTGAATGCCTTTTCTTTTCATTGGCTTTTTCCTTTCCTTTTCTCTCTAATACAACCCTTATTCCTTCCAAGGTCCTAGATTAAGCAGTTGGGAACCTTAGTTTCTCTACCTAGCTACTGATCTGCCAAGATTAAACAGTTTGGACAGATTTCATTCTCTATTCTACAACCTAAATTGAAAACATGGCATGATCCAGATTAGGCTGTTGAATCATCCATAAACTTTTGCGAACATGCAGGCCTAGATATACCTTTTCTTTCTTTTGCAAATATGGAACCTTTGTGGCAGCAAAAATGGAGCATATTTGGTACTTACATTTGCCAATCATGAAATATGAAACCTATTGGTATAGGTATCCAACAACTGGTTCGACAGCAAAATGGTATATCGAATTGTCACGTGCATCATTCCATGATTTCAATTCACTGGCTATGGCATTTTTAGATCACTTTCAGTTACCCATTCGGTATGAGACGGGGAGTCATCTCCTTACGTCTCTTAAGCAGGATACTGCTACACATATCTCTGATCATATTCATGAATGGAGAAGGCGTCGCAGGTTAATCAAGTTTTGGATACCTGATTTCCTCCTCACCGACTAGTTTACTACCTCCTTTGTCCCCAAGATTGCGCGGGACATTGCCATGGGGGCATGCGTAACTGAAGAGCAAGCGATCACGCGCGCTCAGTACCTAGACTTAGTCTATTCTCAGTCTGGTACTTTGTATGATTATTTTCCAGACGCCCCTAGGCCGGGCACATCCAAGGCTCCACCTAAACCGTCTGTTGATGGAGTCATTGGCTCTGTAGGCCAGGCCTCTAAAAAGTCATCCAATTCTGGGAAGCAGAAGTCTAGTTCACCTAACGAAAACTCTTCCCAAGGCATTGTTATTTCCAGTAACACTTCCGAGGTCAATTCCGTTCAGTCTTCTATGACAGGAAAAGCCTCAAAAGGTAAGAAAAAGGAAAAGGGGAGAGAGAAAAATAAGTCCGATCAACCCAAGCAGGAATCATCTAAACCTCCTAGTGAGAAAGGAGCTAAGCGCAAGCCTAAGTATCCTTGCCTCATTTGTGAGGAAGACCACTATACTAAGGACTGCCCTAGGCAGGCCGAAGTTAGTCGGTTGTTGAAAGGTCCTCAAGGGATCCCTGCTGTTTTGAAAGAACCCTTTCCCTCTCAGCAAACCCAGATGGTAGCTGATCCTTCTTCATCCTCTCCCTTTGGTTCCCAGGTCTTCATGGCTGGAACTATTCCTATTCATGTATCAACTCGAGCTAAGGATTATCTGTCGTCCACCGGGAAGGATCCAGAGGTTCCCTCAAGTGATCCTCCATCCAGCTCTGGTCCTCTCAATATTGAGAGACCGATTGCCAAGACGACAATCCGACCCCCTCCCAAAGGGGTACTCAGGAGGTCTTCCTATAACCCGAATGCTCGTGCTGCCCAGCACTATAGCATCGTGGAGGACTTATCGCAGGCTTCGTCTGCCATGTCCGCATTGGAAGTCCTTCAGAGCTTCCCCCCCTAGAGGAAGTCCCTACTATCAGCCATCGGTGGCATAGACCCAGTGAACTCGGATTTAATCACTTTAGATCTCGAGAGTCATGTTCCGTGACTCCCTCATCAGATAGCTTTCCTCATACAAGTCATCATCAATTCTAAAACGATCCATCGTACAATCATTAATGAGGGCGCTTCAACCTGCATCATGTCCGTTGCATGTTGGAAAGCCATCGGGTCTCCGACGTTGAGTCAGTCCCCGACGACCTTGGAAGCATTCGACGGGAGAGAGTCTCGACCATATGGTATCCTTCAACGGCTACCGATTACCTTAGAAGGGAAGACCGTAGAAGTTGAAGTTGAGGTTGTAGACGCAAGTCTTACCTATAACCTTCTTCTAGGACGGAGCTGGACGTACGCTATGCGTGCTGTGGCTTTGTCTCTCTTCTGTGTCATTCGCTTTCCCCATCAAGGGAAAATTGTCACGATTGATCAACTCTCATTTTTCGCTTCCTCTTCTGAGGGAAACGTACCCTTCGTTGAGCATACCTCAGTTCCGTATGAAAATGTGGGAGGCGGGCTCTTCAAAGAACCTGCCGTTATAGGTGTTTTTTCCCTCCCACCTCCCAACTTCGCCTCGATCTTTATGATCTCAGTTCGTTCTGATCCTTGGATTCTTCCTTCCATTGGCCAGATAGAACCTTGGGGCGAGGAGATGCCGTTGAGCCCAGCCAAGCTCAATTACATTGAAATTTTCGCTGCATCAGCTTCTCCTGACGAACCCACCGTCTCGAGTGGGGCGGTTGACTCAGATGATTTTCCCCCTTCGTTAGGAGAATACACCTCCTTGGATTCATTGAAGGAAACATTTCCTTCCGATGAGGCTATTATAGAGACCATGTCTCTGGATGAACGACCATGATTCCCTCTTCACCACCATTCTTCCTTTCTCCCTACATCCCAGGAAACTTTACTGTGTCTTGCGCGGTTTGCTTCATGTCTCCCTTCTCAACCCCTTCAGACGCCCATTCAGATTTATCACACATCGTCCGAAGGGGATCTAGGGAACATCACGCAGACTCAACCAATCGACATCTCTGTCAAGGCAGGGATTGCCGAGAATATTTACATAGGAGTGACCTGCACTCCCGAGGAGATTCAGGTTTATATCGCCCTTTTTTGCGAACTTCGATATGTCTTCGCATGGTCCTATGAAGAAATGCTCAGTATTGATTCATCTATAGTCGTGCACGAGATACCAATGTATCCCGGGGCCAAACCTGTTCGCCAGCTTTTGCATCCCGTGCACCCCCGCAAGGTGGCAGCCATCAAAGCAGAGGTTGAAAAGCTTCTTAAGGCGGGATTTATCTATCCCATCCCACTGACAGAATGGGTCTCAAATATCGTCCCTGTCGACAAAAAACAGGGTACCATTCGTGTCTGCATTGACTACCGTGACATCAACAGAGCTTGCCCAAAGGACAACTACCCCACTCCATTTATTGATCAACTCATTGACGAGTGTGCGGGTAGCGAGATATATTCGTTCATGGACGGATTTTCTGGTTACAACCAGATCAACATTGTTCCAGCAGATCAACATAAGACGGCCTTCATCTGTCCCTGGGGCACCTTTGCTTATAAAAAGCTCCCCTTCGGCCTCAAAAATGTCGGCGCTACTTTTCAGCGTGCGATGTCGTATGCTTTCCACGATATCAGACACATCGTACAACCTTATCTGGATGATCTTCCCGCTCATTCAGCTAAGTGCGTGGACCATCCATCGCACCTTCGTGAAATCTTTCTTCACTGCAGAAACTATAATATTCGCTTAAATCCGCACAAATGTGTCTTCTGCGTGGAATCAGGTCGACTGCTCGGGTTTATTGTCTCCCGAGAGGGCATCTGTTTGGATCCCCTTAAAGTCGAGGGAATTGTGAATCTTCCTCCCCCTGCAACTTTGCGGTAATTACAGAGTTTGCTGGGAAAAGCTAATTTTTTAATACGGTTTATACCAAACTATGCCGAAGTGGCAAAGGGTTTTACGCGGTTACTGAAGCGTGACACCCCATTCCGATGGGATTCCATAGCCGAGGAGTCGTTTGCTCATCTCAAAACTCTCCTGGTTTCTGCCCCTTTGTTGCGGCCTCCGAATTAGCATCGTGACTATACACTCAATTTGGCTGCTATCGATACCACTATCGTCATGGTTTTGGTTCAGGACGACGATCATGGCATCGAACATGTCATCTATTATCTTAGTCGCAACTTATTAGACACGGAGACTCGATATGCATATGTCGAGAAGTTGGATTTCGCCATGGTTTGCGCCGTCCAACGATTCCGCCACTACATTCTGTTGCATACTACTACGGCGATTTCAGATTGTAACCCCATGACCTATTTTCTTTCACGACAATTGCTGGGGGGCAAGTACTCAAAGTGGATCGTGATCCTCCAAGATTTCGACTTGGAATTTACTGCAGCCAAGTCAAAGAAATCACTTGTTTTTGCTGAACTGCTATGCTCCTTACCATTCACCGCTACTTCCTCGTAGATAGAGGAATCGATTCCAAATGAAACTCTTTTCCTGATCAGCACCCTCGATCCATGGTATGGGGACATAATTGTCTATTTGCAGACGTCCTCCTTTCACCCCGAGACTTCGAAAGATGCTCGTCGGCGGATTCGTCACCAAGATCAGCCATATCTCATAGTTGGGGACACCCTATACCGCCTTGGGGTTGATTCGGTTCTTCGTCGGTGTCTCACCTTTGAAGAAGCTGAAAGAGTTCTAAATGACTGCCACTCTGGTGCTTGTGGCGATCACATGTCTAGATACGCTACCGCGCAAAAGATCCTTCGTGCTGGCTACTTCTGGCCTTCCATCTTCAAGGACTGCATTCTTGCCGTCCGTTCATGTCACGAATGCTAGATATACCAGCGAAGGATGCGTGGTCCTGCTACCCCTCTGCACCCCGTAGTGACCGTTGGCCCCTTTGCTAAGTGGGCCATTGATTATGTGACATGTAACCCTCGCTCGGCCAGGGGGCATGGTTACATCATCGTTGCTGTCGATTACTTTACAAAATTGGCCAAGGCAATGCCCACATTGTCAGAAGATGGTCATACGGAGGTGCAGTTTCTTTTCAACCATGTTATCTCTCGGTTTGGAGTTCCACAAGCCATTGTCACTGATCACGGAAAACATTTCCGTAATCATATGATGGTCGAGTTGACAACCCAACTTGGACTTAGGCATGATAGTTCCTCTCCATACTATCCCCAGGCGAAAGGTCAGGTTGAAGCCGTGAACAAAGTTTTGGTCACGATGCTTCAGATAACTGTTGGCATGCACAAGTCTAATTGGCATTTGATGTTGTTTTCCGCATTGTGGGCCTACCGAACCTCCGTGAAGGATGCCACCGGCTTCACCCCTTTTTAGCTAGTATATGGGCTGGAGGCAACCCTTCCCATTGAGTGTGAGATTCATTCACTCAAATTAGCCGTCGAGTTACTTCCCGAGACTACTCCTGCAGAAGAGCGGCTTCTTTACCTGGAATGACTAGATGAGACACGTCGTCTAGCCTCCCTTGCTATCGAAGCTCAAAAGAAGCGAGTGAAAACTCACTTCGATAACTCGGTTAATCCCCGCTCTTTCATTGAAGGTGACTTGGTACTACTCTACGATCAGGCTAGTGATAAGCTAGGAGCAGGAAAACTCGAGCCAATGTGGCATGGGCCCTACATTGTAAAAAGAGTTCTACAAAAAGGTGCCTACGAGATGATCGATTATGAAGGCAATCCCCTGGACAGGCCCCGTAACGGGCTATATCTTAAGAAATATTACGGCTGAGTCCAGGCACTCTCTCATTTATTTTTTTACATGCATATGGTTTTTATAGTGTGTTTAGTGTGTGTGCGTGTTTATTTGATTTTTGTCTTAGTGTGTCGGTGTGATTGCTGCTTATTGTGTCTTTTGCTTCTGAATAGATGTCTGGATCACCTTACGTTGGTTTCGCTGATGGTGCTTTCCGCAGCACTCGCAATCTGTCGTCTGCGGCATGGGTGATCTACGATCCTCATGGTGAGTTAGTAGATATTCAAGGTGTGTGTCTAGGTTCTACAACCAACAATGTAGCTGAATATAGTGCTGTAATTGAATTATTAGCCGAGGCGATTAACCTCGGAATCCGCTCATTGGTTGTAAATTTAGATTCACAGCTTGTGGTCCACCAACTAAATGGACAATATTCCATCAAAGATCATCGCATATTAAGGTTGTATTTACGTGTTAAGTTATTGGAAAGAGATTTTGATTATATTACTTATCATCACATTCCAAGAAGATTTAATGCTATAACTGATGGATTGGCTAACTATGTATTAGACATACATTTGCGAAATATGTAAATCAACAAACATAAGAAGCATAAGATACAATAAAAACACCATGTATATATATATATATACCATGTCGCGCACTAAGGCGCTCAAAAAATAAGTGTACATGTCTTAATAGATCCGACGTCCTCAGTACATCTGAGACATATGTCTCTCAAAACAACAATGGGAAACAAAGCCTAGGTGTCTACTGTGGTGGGTTATGCTCTCTATAGCACGCCACCGCTCGGGTCACCCACCTCAAAAGGCGGTGCATCCTGGGCTCTACACCCACTGTATGGATCTAAGCAGCTAAGAGGACCTCCTTGATCCCCTGGTAATCTGGGACTCCTGCTAGTAATCCCTCCAGATTGTGAATCACGGTCTCTGTCTGGTCGCCTCCTGCAGGAGCCAAGGCCAAGACAGCAGCGCCTTGCTCCTCCCTTCATGCCTCTGGAGCCAGGCCAAGGGGGTCTCACGGGTCCCACATCTGCACAACATAAGCATTTATTAGGACATGTACATGAAAAAATACAAAAACATCACAAAAATGAAAATAAAAAAGATCAAGTGTTTTACCTCCATCATCCCACTGCTCTCCCGCAAGCAGCGGCATGTCAGGATCACCACGAAAGTTGATACTAGCGTACGGCCAGTCCTCGACGAAGATAACTTGGCATTCTAGCCACTCTCGGAAACAGATGCCCCACGACACTGAGCACCCACCACCTCCACGAGGCATGAGCCGGGACCACTTGGTGGCCCTCGTCTCTCGTGTGTTGTTCGGCGGGTCTAGTACCATAGTCTGTAGCCGAAGGGCCGGCACCCGCTCAAACATGAGTGGAAGAAGAAGCGATCCATAGCCGAACTATTTCGACTCTCCACGTCGACAGTTGTTCAACTGCGTCTTCATGCTGTTGGTCACAGCTGCCGCCCAGTTGAAAATCGTGGGCTGTAAGCACCCGAGAGCTAGCAAAAGGTTGGCCTTTGAGGCCTCGTGGTTCGCCAGGCTGCCTGCTGCCCGCGTCACTAAGAAGAGTATAGTGTGGAGCACTATGTCGGCGTGTGGTCTGATACCCACCGACGGGATGCTGCACTTCCCGCTCCGTGTTTTGGCCTCCTGTGGGCATACACGGGCCATAAACTGATCAACCGTCTCGCCGCTAGGTCGATGCCCCTCCAGGATGAGCATGACGCCTCAGCGAGATAATCCAGTCAAGAAGTAAATATCTGACCAGTCGAACTCTATGTCTCAACCCCAGATGGTGAATTTTCCATCCACTGGGTTCCATGCTCTGATCAGGAGCTCTAGCAGGTCTAGCTGAGCCCTCAAGCGCGGAGTAAGGAAGAATTCGAGTAATCCACATGCCCGCATTGCATTGCGGCATCCAGAATCTGCAAAAGAAGTTATATCTGTGTTATCATGGTCTCTCTCCTGCCATGTAAAGGCCATTATGTCCTGCAAGATCACCCAAGAGTCATTAGGTTGCCTGCATTTGGAAATTGTCCATTTAATTTTAAAAAATCAATCTTCACGGCGCCAGTGCAACTGTTTCTAAAACAGCCGCGGTGGAAATGGCGGCCTGTGTATTTTTCTCTGGGTTAGCGCGGAAGGACACGGGTTTTCCGCGCTGAACCGGAAAGTGGTGTGTGTTGGGAAAATCGGTCAGCGCGGACCCGATGGGCGAATCCGCGCTGACCTAGAGCGCACCAACGCTCAAAAAGTTTGGCCAACTGGCCAAATCCCACCGTGAAATTGCATACAAATGGAATCAAAATGGAGCGCAGGGCAAGAGGGACCTACTTGGAATCGACGGTCGGAAAATCGACGTCCAGATGTTGAGGAATTCGCTCCGTCAACTTTGTATTTCTTCAACGTTCTCCAAAGCTCAAATGGTAAAATCGTAAAAATGATTTTTACAAATCCCGATTTATGGTAAAAAATTCCTGATTTGACTATAGTTCTTATGGATGTGGGTTTTTTACCACAATTTTTGCCATGAATTCAGTCCTGATGTCATTAATTATGCCTTAATGCATGTTTTATTATGTTTTTCGACATATCGAACGGGTTTACGCGGGTGTTTCCCTTATGCAGGTCCTCGGAATTGGCAAAGTCACGGTGGATTTGTATACACTTGGTCCCAAAATGTCGCCGTTAAGATCTTTTCCAACATAAAACAAGAAAATATTGCCGAGCCTCCTCTCAGCTCGTCAAAAGGAACGAGAGGCGGTCGCTTTTAACGCTCTTTCTCGACCATTTAAACCAACAAAGATTGTCAGGTGTTTGTCGTTTCGCACTCGTTATTGGTCCTTAAACGACGTGCTTCTGACCACTTTTTTACTGTTTTGGGTCAGAGTCACTACTCACGAAAAGTACTCCTCCGTCGTAATGATCGAGTGGTTCTTTCGAGCATCGTTTTATACTTTTTCGGGCTCGGGAGACACAACTTTACGAAAAAGCACCCCCCTGGAGTTTTCTTTTTAGCTGTCTTTTCAGACTCTCTAAACATGAAAAGACGCCGAGTTCTTCCTTTGTCAGACTCGTTAAAACTTAATGACATCGGACTCCGTCAAAATGACGCTCTCCAAGCATATTCTATCCCCGTCGAGCTTGTCATCCAAAAATAACCGGGGTACTCACCATAAATCGTGGGGGAAATAAAGGAACCATAATCGTCGTCATCGGCAGTATGTCGCTCTTGAACATGGCACTGTTTGCATTCGTGTCTAGGTGGGGACATCTCATCTCTCTTCACTTTTTCTTCCATGGGTTTGGGTTATCCTATTTGGCCATTCATCTGCTCATTGTCCTCTCATTACGACCTCTGATCATTTGACCCCCAAATACTGCCAAATCCGTCATTGTGCCGCTGATATGTTCAAGGGAAGTTGGCCTCTGCAAGTATAACCTCCCTCTGATATTTCACACAAAACATATTGTCTCTTCCCATCTCGTGTTGATGATGTGGGAAACATTATGGCCCACCTTTGATAAAGATCACTTCCTGTCGACTTCAGCTCATTATCCAGGAGTGACCTAGAGACTCCCTTCAGGTACCTTAGAGCCTGCATGCCTCAATGGTAGGTTCCTCGTGTTCGACGCGAGGTTTTCATCATTGACCTCCGATCGGATGACTTCGCAGGTGTTCGACACCGGCTCATTCATTCACATGCCGTAGATTGTACCTATAGTACCTTGAGGACCATCGTCATCATTGGTGGCCCCTCTCGCGTCTGTTAACAACTTTCATCACTGGCTAGTAATCAGACGATGTTCAAGCATGTTCGACTTCGACTCCTGTATTCACATGTTTGAACTTGTACTTTGTTCTGGTCTGGATGGAGCGCAAGACCCTGGTTCTAGTCCATTGTGGACCAGGTTGCGATTTTGTGGGACATCATTACATGACTCATCGATGGATGGCTGCGACCATACCTGAGTCTTCTTAAGGATGGTTGCGACCATACCTCTTATCATTATGGTCTCTTCGGCTGGGTGGCTGCATCCACGCCACAGACCTTTCTTCATATGTCTTTTGGATGGCTGCACCCATGCCTAGACTACATGTAATTGAAATATCAGTTGTATCTGCCTGCAGGTCCTCCCTGGTGGCGTTCCAGTCCAGCAGTCTTGTAAATCATTTCACCCCTCCCACTCTCTCGGGCTTCATGCTTTAGGGGGCATCTGTTACACAGTAAAATATCACTGTCACCTTGTCAGTCTCCCTACTGTATCATAAAGTCACATTCACCCCCACTCATGCTCTCTGAAATAGCTAAAAACCCTCTTTGCCTAAGTTAATTGAATCATCGCGTCTGTTCATTTAATAACCGGGCTGACCGGCAGAGGCTAGTGTAACTGCTGCGCTGCCAGCGCGGAAGCACACGTGTTTTCCGCGCTGGTCCAATTTCACGGACAGCACGCCCTCCACTTGTACTATTGAGCGCTGACTAGACCTCTTCTATAATAGGTCGGCGATGCCAGCGCGCCAGTCCAGTTTTCACCCACGTTGATCCTGTTTAGGCGAGTTTGTTCTAACAGCCAGCTTTCCAGATGACTCCAGACTTGGTTGTTAGCATTGTAAAGGTCGCCATCCTTTCTCCATCCTGTCTATTCGCCTGGTCACCCACTTTTCTTGGGGGAAATCTCATCCTTTAACTATTAATGGAGACTCCTTCTCCTTTATAAGCCTCCACCATTGCCATGATCAGCTAGTTTTGGAGGAACATATAGAATTTGATAGAGGAATTCTTAGTGCATTAGTGCTGCTCTTTGTAGGCATTTGGTGTGTTGTGTGAGGATTGCTATAGAGCTTGAGGAAGGTTATGAGTTTGTTGCCTTGTATGTGAGAGAGAGACCTCTTTCACTTGGGAGATCTACTTCAAAGGTGAATGCTTGGGAGACATGCCAGCTGGACCCTCTAGAGAAGGACTCAGCGTCACGACTTTGGTTGTACCTTACTCTATTTTTTGATTAATAAAGGTAGATGACTACTGTTATGGTTCCATTCCCATTTGTCTTATGAATGATCAATGTGAATTATATCTTTCCTGACTGATATATAGTTGTTTTTAGTAGATTTTACGCTTGTGTTTGTTCTCTCTTTGCTTGTGCAGGTGTCCGCCCGCGAAGATAGTGGAGGACTGTGATCGACTGGAGCGAAGGAGCGAGAGGATCATCTCTTCATCAAACCTAGCGTTGGAATCCAAGTAGGTGTCCTTTACCCACTTGTTAATTACAACTAGGAACCTACAGAGTAGCATTGTTTGATTGTTGCTAGACCCCTTTTGGGCTAGTAGGGATTGCCTCTATCCGTAGTGGGGATTTACCTCTCCAACACTGAGTATGGGTGGAAGCTATTGCTCTCCGAAATGATTCCATAATATGTTATCCCTGATGATATGATTTGCAATGAAAACATTCTAGGTATCAAGCCGATGACAAAGATTCCAAATAGCATCGTAATGGATAAAGGATGGTAGCTTGAGCTCACCTCTGGTAACATAATTTTCTTCTTCTAGATCTGAGATTCTTCATGCATACGAGCACAAACATTCAAGAGATAAACATGAATAAGAAAGGGATAGATCGAGATGTACAATGACGATTTGTGTTGTACATTGCATGATGACGAAATGAAAAATATGATCCATGATGATATATTGTTCGATGGACAAAGATTGGTAGGTGGAATTCTCCCTAGTTGAGAGGGAGTGTTAATTTTTGCAACTGCAGTAAAATTCCACCTTGGACAACTCAAACAACCAAAATAATGATTCCATTATGTTCCTCTTTTTAATGGGACCTAAATCAGCCTAAATATCACCCAATTTGGTTAAGCAAAGGTTGAATTATGAATTACTTTATTCATATATATATAGATATATTACAATGGGTTGGCTCTAATCACATGAGTAACTACTTGGGTCAAAGTTAGGCTGAAGTGAACCTAGAGGAAAGCCTATAAATAGAATGTACCTCAAGATCATTTGGAAACATATTCTCTTCTATTTTGTCTTGGTTCACATAGGTTCGACGGAAGGAGTTCTTTAAAGGGTCCAAAATAATAGGTGAAAGGTTTGCTTTGGGTTAGGGCCTTCAGGATCTCAATCGCTGACACACAATATGGAATGCTGCTCCTTGGACGCTAGCACATAAGCCTAGGAGAGGGACTATAGACCCTTGGATGCTCGAACAGAGCTGATGGGAGTGACCATGGGTTCAAAGGTAGATCGAAAGGTTCAGGTCCTTGATCCTTCAGATAAGGTTGTCCTAAGAGTGACCAATATATCTCAGTCACTCATGCAATAACTCTAATGGAGCGATTCTAGGATTTAGGTGTATTTTATGACATTAGTAGGCATAGATACTTCCTAAGGCTGATTGTGTAGTGACAGACAGTCGCATAAAGTGGTCGAGAGAGATAGCATAATGTTTCAGTCAAACACACACAACTTTGATGACACCAACTCGAGTTCAGATTCAGATTTTGTCATCTTGACTTTATTTGACTTCAATGATCTGGTAGATCTTGGTTTTCCTAGATCTGATTTGTTAGTATCTGCTGCAAACATATTTATTAGACTCATTGATAGTGATAATAGTTCTCAGCAATGTTTGACACAATGAAAACAATGTACAATAGTTGACATTAGTTTGTGACAACATAATACACCCATCGGTATGAGGATTCTGATCCTTAACTTCATTATATATGTTTCATGAATATCATTATTGTTTTTCTCCATAGATAAAGTTATGGATCATTGTACTCTCTTTCCTTGCATCATTTCGTGCCCATCTAACAAGAATAAGATTTGGAATGGTTTTTCCCATAGTGGGTTTTTCCCTCGTCTCAGACCAATCCTGATGTCTCTATATCTATTCCTACTTTATTTTAATGTTCCTTTAATGTTCCAGTACATTGATGATCATGGTGATGTTGTTTCTTTCCATGTTATTGGCCATGTTGATGTATAATGGTGTAGATATGAACACTGCAATGATGATAAGGGGTGAACTTAATGTATTAATGACGAATTTAAACTATCATAGGAAAGGACAATGTCGCCTATGAAACAATAAAACTTTTCAAAAAAACCTATAAAACTCTTCTAGTCATGACCTTAGCCTAGGCATTAAATATTTTTAACTTATTAAGAGAATTTTCCTTTGAAATATTAACCTTTCTGGTCAGAGTCCTTTTTCACCTACCCAAGTGCATTTTTTATTTAATCGTGAGTTTCATCTATCTCCATTGTTTAACATGGTCAAGTCCTTTTGCCAGCTAATTCTGTTTGGATTCTATGGAGAAGATATATCTAATATAAGTTTCCATGGAACATTCACTTTTGGTCATCCTTACCAAGTCCTTCTGCCCTCAAAAGTGAATGTATACATACTTTATTAGTCAAAATCCTTTATGACCCAACCAGTATCATTTTTGGATTCCTCATCATTGCTTTCAATGAGGGATACTTCTAGCATCAAAATTAGCTAAAATGTATCCACAATTTATTCATTCATGAGTATGTAATAGAGCTGAATTAATACGTGTTTCATAATTTATTTAATTTACTAATATGGTCATTTATTTATGCAAAGTCTCACTTATTTCCTCATGTATATCATAACTGCCAATGCACCATATATGTATATTAATTTGAAATGTTCAATTTTGAGATATTTTGGTCCATGAATATGGATTTGAAACTCAGCAAAAAATTGTACAAAATCCTTCATCTTCAAATCTTCCCTGTGGTAATATCGCTTGGTCCCTCTTACTTGAGAGACCATATCAGGAAAAACCCTACAAAAATTTATTCAAGATATCATAAAAGCATCAATTATTATTTGAGTAAAGTGATACAAGAAAAAAATAAAGAAACATAAGGGAAAAAATTAATAGTCAAGATGCAAGGATATAAATTACTTATCTTTTGAGTGTTGTCGGAACGTTTTTCTTTGATCTTGCCTCATTGTAGATATCCCTCAAATTGTTAAATGATTCTTATATAATATTCGAAACCAAATTCTAGAATTTACTTTCTAGAAGATTTCAATAGGTATTTTGTTTCCTGTAGAGTTTAGTTCTTGTTGATCATCTATGATCTTAAGTATTTATACATCATTTTATTTTTCCTTTCTAAGAAATTCCTTCTCCCTACTACACTTCCATGTACTACAACATTCCTTAAACTTTTTCCTTTTATTATATCAATAGTAAGAAGAAAGTACCAATGATTCAAGTAATAGAATAATAAATAGCTAAGAAGTAAGGATGGGAAGGAAATAAATACTTATCTTTCAATTATCAAATTCTTCAAATGAATAATTTATTTGATTTATTTAGAGGTGGCTTCACATAATTATTTTATTAATTGACATTGGTCGTAGAATCTTATGCCTTTTCCTTCCTCGTTATTTTAGGGCATCGTGATGAATACTCACCAAGATTATTAAAGATGAATAATTTGTATTTTTATATTTCTTTCTTATTTTGATCTATCTTTCTTATTTTGAGAAACAATGGCTTGAGTCTCTTTGTTTTGAGGTTCATTTTTAACTTGTGACCTAATTTATTCTTGAATACAATCATCCCACATATCATCAAATGGTTGTAGTTTTCCAGGTGCATAACTCCTTGAATGAATTATTTACATGGAAAAGAAAAGCCACAAAGAGCAACTGTAACTAATTCTAAATCTTTAATTTTTTTATTAGTGGCTATAAGTTAATCATTAATTTGAGTTATTTGAATAAGATAAGATGTCATAGAATCTGATTTAGTCATTTTAGTATTGCAAATATAATTCTTAAATGTTAATTTGTTGCTATTATCATTTATTTCGTATAACTTTGTTAGGGAATTGTACATTTCTATAACACTTTTTATTTCTTTTACATGAAGAATCACTTGGTATTTTATAGAGTATATGATAATCCTCTTCACCTTTTCCTCACTCTGTTTGAAATTTTCCTTCTACTCTGTTAGGTTCGTATACCAATAGGTTTCATTTTTCATGATTGACTATGGAAGTGCCAAATATGTTCATCCTTGCATGCTGCAAAGGTTCCATATTTTGTATACAGACAAAGAAAATTGAAAAATGTAAAGAGGGTATGCCTTAAAAGAATAATCAAAAGGCAAGAAAATGAATTGGTCAGAAAAAATAGTAAAAATGAACCCCAAACCAAAAGACCAGGAAAGTGGTCAATCAAAATGCCACTGCTATCTTATTTGCAAGTTCACAATGTGCAAATATTGTTGTTTATCACACTTGATGGATGGCCCAACAGTTCAATCTAGACCACTCCATATTTGAATTTGCTATTGTAGAATAGAGAATGAATATCTGCCCAAACAATTTAAGCTGGGAAGATGAGTAGATAGGTAGAGAAAATAAGCAGCCCAACTGCTTAATCTGGGCCCCTGGAAGAGATAACGGTACATTTAGATAGGAGGGCAATCAAAAGAAAAAAGGAAGATCAGGGTTTGCTTGTTCAAGTGCACCCAATCACAAGGAAGAAAAAATGCTAGGTGTATTAGGTTGGGTAGGCAGTTTAAGGTTGCAGAAGCAAGTTCCTATTCACTTTTTGTCTTGTTAAGAAGGGCTCATCTCATAAGTAACATTGGTACCATGGCAGTTATTTCGTTGCATAACAATGGAAGCATGACTAATTCCTCTTCATTCCCTCATAAATATTTTACTAACATCCCCTCAAGGACCTTGGGATCTGCCCAATAGTCCTATTTCACTTCATTCTAAGAGAAATGATAAGTTAAACTCCGAGTCTACTTGGTTGTAAGAAGCCACATTTCCTGTGTAAAAATCATTATTCCATACTCTTTTCGCTTCCCTATGCCTAAGTTTTCATTCTACAAACTTAGCATTTGCTCATACAGTTTCATTCCATAAAGTCATATTAACATTTAACCCTATTATATAGCTCCCTAAATCATTTTCCCATCCCTATTACACAAACAAATATATAAAAAACCCAAAAATATAAATATCCCCACCACTTGGCACTATAGCCATACAATACAAAGTTAGGGGAATACTAAGTCCATTTGGGGCCTTGGTATTAACCCTTCCACGTCCAAAATACATAGGAACAATCTAACATTTGGTTAGATTAATAACTATGTTGACCCCCCCCCACACAGAAACCATACCATATTAACCTCGGGCATACATTTTATTTGGGTTTCGTTTGATATTTGATTAACGAATAACCATAACCCCGACGCCGAACATATAAAACCCATATAACCAAATTTTATGCCCCAGATATATTATAAAACATTAAAATATGTGGCAAGTCCCGCGTCTGAAGCTTCTCACCACCCATAACTTCCGTCCGCCGTCCAATCCAGAGCCCTTAATCCAACGATGGGCGGAAATGTTGCATGCCCTGATCTCCTGAATATTAGCATCCGGGGGATGGGCGGTATTGCTGCTGTACCCCCACCATGCGTTAATCACTCGGTGTGATCAAAGCCCCCCTCTGAAATACCACCCCGATCCAAAAGCGGTGCGGGGAAAACCGGAAAGCGCTCGCCACCTGCCCCCTGACGTCAGCTCCCATGTCATTGATGACGTCGCGTCCACATCAGCCCCCCGCTCCCCTACAGCGCTGCCACATCATTCGCCAATGTCACCACCTCGCCAATGTGTCGTCCGCCGCGTCACCATACACATCGACTGCCATGTCATCTTCCGTACCCGCTACGCGCAAAAATACGTCATGCTGACATCATCCCAAAAAAGCGCGAAAATCGCTAAAATATTCCAAATTCAATAAAATTTCGTGAAAACGAACATTTTGTTCATTTTCTATTGGGCGCCCGCAGACAACGTGCATGCCGTTTTACGACGAAATTTCCGCCACCACTCCAGATTACTCGACCAAGCAAGTTCCTCCTGCAAACCTGGCCCCTCAGCTCAGCATTGGAGCTTCTAATTGCCCTCTGCGCCATTAAAAATAGTTATTTACTCGCTGGTAACCCATAAACCCTGTTTTTCCGTAGTGTCTCCATTGAAATTGAATGAACATCTGCAAATTTGCACTAAAATGCACTCCAGCCCCTGAAATTTCACCTGTAAATTCACTAGGTCACCCTTTGTTCAAGAGCAACCTGGTAAACTTGCCCTCATCTGCAAATTCTGCGATTAAAATACATTTTAGGCTCGTCTCCGCCGGCAGAGTTTCCAAACTGCCCATGTGAAGTCCCTTTGTCAAAATCCTCTGCATAATTTCACCTGTTTGGCTACAAAATCAATCCCATTCCCTCTACAATTTACCCATAGAGCGTATCAATCCAGTGAATTCATTTAAAAGCCTGTCTAAATTCTGTAGAATTTTCTCTTTTACCTTAAAATTTACACAGTGGGCCAGATCTATATCAAATTCTAGTCTGCCAGCTCCCTTACAAAGCTTCAGAGGCAATTTTCACCAGTTTGTTGCTACACAAGTCCTAACTTGAAATACAAACACAGAAAATTTGAAGATGGCCACTCTAGCGGCCTTAAACATTACTCCTCTCAATGCACCTCATAAGGAACTAGAAGCACTACCTTTGGCTGATAAAGACCACCTAATTCAAGACTTGGTGGGTGACAGAAACCACCTCTAGACATTCTGTCAGTTGAGAAATAGTTTTTTGAACAAGTGTGATATGTATGGAATATGGGAATCAAACTTGCCCATTTACTTCCTCCCTTCTGTCAACATTTTCCCTGAAATAATCCACCTCTGTGCTGAAAACTATGAGCCAAATCAAAGAGTAATCAAGTCTCCATGTGGGAGCATCCTCTTCCATATAACTCCTGATTCAATAAACCAAATGCTAAACTTCAAGCAAACTCAGTTTCTGGTCCCTCTCTCTATGAAATTCCTGCTTAATGAAGGTCCTAAACTCTCCAGCTCACAGATAGCCCGAATTGCCAAAGTATTCATGAGAGCAGACCACCAGCCTACTGAGGCACCTCCTTTTCTCTATGTAAATTTCAATGAAGTGGGCAAGTTATTAGTTGATATGATATCCTATGTGCTGGGTTTCAAAACAAGTGAGCACATTGATGAAACTATTCTGATCCTATTATCTGCATATAGCCTAGGATAGTCCCCTGCTGTCAAGTACAATTATGCCAAATTCATCACCAATAAGATACATGACCAACTAGTGAAACTGGATAGGGAGAGAGTCTTCAAATACTCTTCTTACATCTACTATCTATTCATGTATTATCAACGAGACTGCTTCCAATGCCCTATCAAAAGATTGGACTCTAAAGGAGAAAAGAGGTCTGTAATTTTCTGGACCTCAGTCTTTCATGAAGTCCAAAATTCCCCCTACTCTTACTGTGAGTTCATTGACATGTTTGTCTATCCAGTTTCTTGTCTCCTAAAGAGAACTCCTCCTGCTAGGCTATCCTATGACATGCAGAAAATATTGCAGCTTTTAAAGAACTACAAATTAGGTGACTGGTACTTCTACCACAATCACACTGTCATTAAGGTCTATGGCTGTGAGCTCTGTCCCTACAGGCTTCCAAGATATGTGCCAATGAGACTATTTGCCTTGTAATATTACAGACAACTCATTAATTTAGATTTAACTCATTTTCATAGTGCCAAGAAAAAGGCTCGATTGAAATTCAAAGACCAACTAGGCCCCTTTGTCATGAACAAGAAAGAAGGTTGGCAAGATGCTGACCAAATATTGAGGGAGAACTCAAGTTGAAAAGGAGTTTTTGGTGGGTACCTTATGACCCAGATGGTTTTATCAATGCCAAAAAAATAAAATATAGGTTGTCAACCTATGAACATTGCAAAATCCCACAAATAGAACAATTTGCTAATCAAGATGAGTGGGTGTAAGGTACACTAGTTGAAGAGTTCACCCAAGAAGAAATAATGGAGAAAAAAGTGAAAGATTTGGAAAAAAATCTTGACTTGGATTCTTGTGAGTAGGTGACATTCAAGCTACCACAACAAGTTGGAGAAGGGATTCTTGTGAGCAGGTGACATTCAAGCTACCACAGCAAGTTCGAGAAGGCACATCAACTGCTGCAGCTTCACAAGCTGCCAGAGAAAGGCCTACACCAATTACAGGTACAACAAAAGGAAAGGAGATAATGGATGCATAGAAAGAAACAGTGACTGAACATCCCAGTACCTCAAAAGAGCAGGGTCAAGGGCAAGCCCCTCCATAGCAGACTGAGGTACCACAGATTCCAGCATTACAGACTCCCGTTAATGAGGAAAGGGGCAAGAAGTGGGACAGGGAAGAAACTACACCTGCTAGTGGCTCAACACAGCAGCCAGAGGGCAAAAGGCAAAGAATTGATCCTCAAGTTGAGGAGGAAATAAGTGATGAAGTCATAGGAAGCCCGAGGAGGCAGAGAGAAACTAGCCAACAAACACCTACCAGCTCATTCTAGCAAGAGCAAGGGAGGCACCATGGTATGGAGGTGTCCTCCTCAAGGTAGCAAAGCAAACAACCGCTTGGGATTAAACGAACCTTCATGGAAATCAAGGCTAAAAATGAGTTGTTAAGAGTATAGTTGTATGATCAATTCCTCAAGGCAACACCCTCCAAACAACAAAGATTAATGGCAGCCTATGACTTTAAGGAAGAGAAAATGATCTTAAATCATTCTAAGCCAAAGATACCACAACCACAAACAACTGCAGATTACATAAGGATAAACTTAGAGGTCCTTGCCAAGGACATACACCCAATCGACCAAGTAGAGCTACAAAAGCAAACAGGGGAAATGGTCTATGCCACTCTAACAGACAAGGCTATGCTGGCCCATCAACTGAAGGAATCATTGAAAAATACAAACACTCAGTTGGATTTGGAGAGAATGTCTTCCTCATTCAAAGATAACAGAATAAAGAAATTGGAGGAAATCATTGTGGAACTAGAACATGATCCTAAGAAGGGCGCTAAAGGCATCCAGGCTCTCATAAAGAAAAAAGAGGAAGATATGGCTGCACTCAAAAAACAATTGAGGCTGCCTGCAACTATGCACCCTCAAACTGCGGAACTTGTGCAAGAGAAACAAGGTGAAGATACAACAAATCTTCTCATGAGGATGAATCAAAGAATAATTCAGATGGAGGAAGAGTTGGAAAAAGCATTGCAAGGCAAGCAGGGAGAGTTGACCTCCCAGCCACCTCAAACAACTCCAACTATTGTCACAGTTCCTCCCACACAAGCAGTAGCAATACCTCCTATCATTTTAGCACCCACAACAACTACATCAACTACAGATGCTACAGTAGTAGCAACATCAACAACAGCACCAGAATCTAGCATGATTATGGAAGAAATGATGAAACCGGTCAAAGAGCTAGAACTTCAGGTGACAGAGGTGAAAGAGGCCAAATAAAAGTTGGCCAAGCTAGAGGCAAACTATGACAAGTCCAAGATGACAGTGGCTGAGAAAAAAAGAAAAATAAAAGCCTTGGACAACAAAATAAAGGCCTTAGAGAAAGAGCTTAATTTAGACTAAACTTTAGCTGAAATCAAGAAGATTTTGTGGGCCAAAATTGGCCAATCAATCACTGACCAATGGCGATCGATTCAGGCCATACATGAACAAATACAATTGATAGGCCTAGCTCAATTTGAGACTCAAAGGGCTAGAGTAGCATTCGGAAATATGCTTTTGCAGGCCAATAAAATGATTCGCTTCCTGAACACTCATACCAAAGAGGAGTTGGCAACATTAGACATCAGTAGCAAGACATATACTATTTTGACAACAAAAGAGGTGTTGACCCTGACAAATTTTGTGTAGACTCTAGAAAGAAAGTGCCAGGAAATGCAGGCAGAAATAAATGACTTCAAGCTAAAAATGACAACATTGTAGAGTAGAGGATTACCCAGCCTATTGACTAGTGTTGGAAAACTACTGTCCTGTGAACAATATACTACCAGAATGAATAACTATGTTTCCAATCGGGTTACAGAATCCTCAAGTACCTCAGAAGAAACAGGGCCTCCCTCTGGACAAAGTCTTTATGACAAATTAGAAAACCTATTTTTCATTGAACATGAGAAAAATCATCTTTTTGAGGTCTAACCCAACTTTTATAGATACACTGAAGCTGATGAAACACTCATAAAGATACAAAGACATCAGCTACCTCTAGAGGATTGGTGGCAAGCAATGCTAGAAATTCTACCCAGGTAATTTGATTTCTATTCCCTTTTGATCAGCTACAGATTTTTGATCAGCTACAGGTCAGCAAATTTGGATACACGGGCCACCTGTCAAACATTAAAAAAATGGAAAGGAAAGGGTCAAATTATGACTGCAGCTCACTAATAAAAGACCAAGTATGGACATAAAGACAACAAACGCAGGACCCATAGATTAAAAACACAGCTCTTATCGTTTCATTCAGTCCAGAAAGTCAAATATCTCTGACAAATTGGATAGCTATGCACACCAACAATGACTGCAGCATTTATTTCCCTCATTTACATCTTTTGATGAGTTATTTAAGAAAGTTATTGCATAAAGACTTATCTGCAAGATATTTTGTATCTCATTTCTGTATAAATACCTCCCCATAGAATGTAATAGGGGTTGGTGATTTTCTCTCTGGACTGCGCTGGAAATTCCAATACTCTTTAATACAAATGGCTGTTGAAGTTCATTGTTTCTAGACCATCTAAAGGTGGATTTAATGTTCTGGGACATGCTACAGAATTCATGTGTTTTTCTATGGATCAATAAGTTGCTCAAACCTGCATTTGTGCTTTCTGTGTTTGAAAATTTCGTATATGTTTCATAATCTTGGTAACAAACACGAAGAATAGACTAGGATTTGTTTAAATACACCTTGTGTTCAATCTCTGTTATTCATCATGTTTTCTTCATAATTAGTCATAAATATGAATTCTTAACTGCTCATGTTTGCAATAATTCCTTCATTTTGAATACTGTTTAGGAATTCTTAATTTCTCCTAGATAATATTCATACCCTTTCCCTCTGCCAGCATAAGGAAAGATTCTTGATTTCCTTTCATTCCCTGACTTCATTCCATCATTTCCAGATTTGAAAATTGTTCCTATATTTCCTATCCTGCTCTGTAGCATTACCATTTCCCCAAGAAGCACCTTCAGCAGTACACAATCATTGACTCCATTGCCTAATGAATCAGACTGTTTTAGACTTACACCCTAGCTCTGTTTAAAATCACCATCCAACAAACTTAAAACCAAACCATGTTCATCATAGCTAGCCTAAGATACTCCAAAACAAAGCTAAATTACAAAGAGAGAGCCCTCTCTGGTTGCATGTAGGCTAGGACCTGTAGCTAAAAGATTGGTTAGTGGTTACCTCGACCGTATTCCCTTCAGGAGGCAGGGAACAACCTGAGTGATAACATACTCAACTCCATTTTGTTCTGGAATATATTTTTCCACGTGACCTAAAAATACATTTTCTTACAAGATGAGAAGTACTCAAGTTTTCGAAGATTGATAGTTGATTGCACCTTCCAATGTGTCTTCACTTCTAAGCATTGGAGCCATTATTAAAACTACGAGTAATCAAATGTCTAAGGAACCTCTTTCTCTAGGATTGACTTAAAACTATTCATTTTTTTGCTTCTTGTGGCTACTCCTTCAACTAGGTTTTAATACTATGTTGATTTTTTATTATAATATAAACTGAATTTTCTAATGTGATAATTAATGTAATAACCATAGGTTCATAAAGAGATCGCCAAACACAATACGATACACACAATTACATAGGAAAATTCCAACCTTTAGAAAAACCAAACCAACTTTTGTACTAGGGAGAATTCAATATTCAACAAATTTTACAATATAAATTGTCTAGAAATAAGTGTCAATTTTTCAATCACAAATACGAGTCAAACCTGGTCAAACAACCTACGAATAAATTCTTCCTTCCCATAAAGTTCTGCCTAGAAACTCAATGTTTTGCAGCTTGTCTCATTCACTTAAATAAACATAAAATATCTTGCCTTGTGAGATTTGAATTCATGCAAATGGGGAGGTCAAATTGTCTTATATATAGTGGTCAAATGAGTGCGCTTGTGACCAAGGGTAACCTCTAATGGTGGGATTGACTTAGGCTTTGTGGAGGCTACATAAATAAATATAAAAATTGAATTTTCATTATAATATTTATAATTCTTTTTTTTTAAGGATCCTTATCATATGAGATTACCTCCGAATGCTACAAAACTAAACACCATATACACAGGATGGATGTATGTTACATGATTACATGTGTCATCACATTAATATATGTAGGTTTTATTTAGGAGGGTTTATAAAACACTTTAGGATACCAACTTGGACAAAATTATTGGGGTGCTGGGTGCAACCAATTGTGGACCACTTGAAACACCATTTCCATTCAAGTGCAAGAAACATTAAAAATGCTTTTACAATTGCAAAGTTACTATATGAAAAGTGCATTTATATCTCATCACAATGTACTACTTCTTTGATTGCCACATAAAGGTTCTTGGGTTACCCTTGGCCCCAACCTACCAATTTTTATCCTTCACAACATAGATCATTTTTCTCACTTAACATGTTTAACTACATCTTTGACATCATTGACTAGTCTTTATGTTTGATTGTTTCACCAATTATCTTGAATATTCCCAACTTTTTCTTGCAGTTGTCGGAGTAGTCCATGAGTAATCAATTCAAAAAAAAATACATTCACATATTAAGTTGATAGACTTCCCATATATCTTTTACAAATTCTACAATTTTTCAAAAAAACAATTTACTTCACCATGGCCAAAAAAATATTCTACAATTGTCATTAAAAAAGTCTTCATTAACCTGATAAACATCCAATTTTCTTATTATAAAAATTCACTTCAAAAATTCTCCAATTTTCAACATATTAAATTCTATTAAAGTAAATTTATAGTGGAAGTCTTCATTAACATTATAACCATGCAAATTTTCTTGTTATAAAACTTAGCTTCAAATCCCTCCAATTTCCTACATCAAACAAAGAAAATTAAATAAATAGACCAAATTTTAAAATAAATTTATAATGGAAAACATATTTCATAACGTGTGAATGAAATATAAAACCAATTAATTATATCCTTCCTACATCGTCGGACCACTATTAACAAATTTCCTATAAAGAAATAAAGAGGTCCCCATTGGTTGATATGGACGTAATTGTGGTGGCCACATATCAAAATCCCTTTATTTAATGCATATTAAATATTTTAATTTACTTTTCCACGTTACTATAATTATGGGCTGCATCAAGAGCACTTTTAGGACATTTTTTAAAACCAAGGATTTTTTTTCCTAAAAAATCACATTTTATATTAAAACTAAATAACAAGGGAATTATTTTAAATCTAAAATTTAAGAAAAAACAATTTGAGACGGAATTTTACATTTAAGAAAAAAAGAATTTGAGACAAATATTTTAAGACAAAATTTCATATTTAAGACAAAAATAATAGATAAAAAATATATATTTTTTTTTATATATTTAAGACAATGGTCACTTAGGATAATGAGAATTAGGAAAAAACTCATTTAAGATAGTTAACAATCAAGATGAATCCATATCAATTTAAGGCAATGTTATCTAACATGTGCAAAATTGACTTTGATAGTGTGCCCTAAGTCTGCCAACTTGCAGGTTAAAATTGTCTGGTTAGTATTTCACTCACCATTATCTTAAATAAAGCTAAGAATTCATTGGACTCTTCATTTGTGAGGGTAGCCCACTTTGAAGAACGCAGAATGTGACAACATTTCCTGGATTAATTCGACATCAATTCCTCTTCTGTCCCTTCGATCTCTACCAATATGATTAGTGACAAGTTGTTTTTCGTTGCATTCTGGAAGTTTGCACATAGATTCTATGAGTGAATAGGGGATACTTATATTTTTGTTTTTTAAAATAGATATTCAAACCACATGAAATTTAATCATACCAATTTCTTTATGTTAAATTATATTTTTCATTTTTCATTAATCCTATTTAATTAAATATAAAATTAGAAAATGCTAAATATATTAATTTTTTAATTAATTATAAAATTAAAATATACATACTACATTCTAAATATATAATAAATAAATAAATAAATAAATAATTATGTTTTTTTTGGTTGGCCTAACATACAGGGATTTGAAATTAGAATCTCATCAGTTTACACAATACTTCATAACAAGATGATTATGTTTTTTTACTGAATTAAGCATCGGACTTTCTATTCAAATACATAATAAAAACATATTACAAAATGTACAAATGAGATATGGGCCACATAGATCCTCGGAAACCGAACCTAAGGCCTACTGTCTCGGCCCAGATCCCACAAAATATGACGTCGAGACCACAAAAGATAATTGAATGTCAAGACCATTCAATCTATTGCCAGAGATCTAACAGTTAAGAACAATATCGGAACAGTAACAAGCACACGCTTTAACTCATGAATTAGACCATATAATCATTTAGAGACTACTCTATAAAAATTTTGGGTTCGTTTTGGCTGAAAATCTTCGTGCATGTAGTCCAGCAGTTGCAAGTGATCAATGCCAGTAGGAGTAAATTGCTTGATGTTTAACACTATTTTACGACTTGAAGCCTCATAAAGCTACCGTTAAATTTCATTTCGGATCTGTTTGGCTTGGTAACCACCTTGCTATTTGCTACACGAAATTGATAAGATTGTTGCTATTCCTCCTATCTGCTCGCACTTCAACCAAGCTCCTAGCATAGCCAATAAAAAGGAAATTTGTAGTATAATTCAAATTCATGTGAAAACTTGTGCTATCAATTGAAACCCACCTGAGAATCTTGGGTTTGTGGAATTTTGGGTATCTATTCCAGCCTAAGGATTGGACATTATTTTCGTACATATCCCTAAATTGTTGCTTCATGTGGGCTGAAATTCAACTGTTTCTAGAAGTCCACAACCTGCTAGTATCCTCTGCTCTGATAGAGCTCCCAATTCGCATTCACCTGTCTAAGAAACTCTTCCCTCAATCTACCTTGGGTGGTCTCTATCCATTTATATTTATTGTTGTTTTTAGCACAGTGTAAACCTTCATTAGCTAAGATGTCTACTAATTTATTGGTTGTTCGGTGCACTTGAGTGAAACTCGGCGTTCTCATGTTCTGTAGGTGGGATTGAATCCTTTGATAGACTTGCAGAAGCCTCAAATGTCTCAAAATTTTTTCCGGAGACGGCCCATAGCAATTTTTCTTGACCAAATTGATAATCAATTTGGAATCAGCTTCAATTATAATGTTATCAAGATTTGAGTCCCTAAGGATTTCTAAGTATTGCTCAAGGGACATGAGATCTACCATATTGTTTGTGGCTTCCCCAAATTACTATGAAGTATGAGTTATATATAACCCTTTTCATCCCTTATCACTCCTCCATAACCAACCATGACAGGGATTCCTTTTGGGGCCCCATCTATATTGCATTTTATAAAACGTTGAGGGGAAGGTTGCCAGAAATCCATATTAGCAATTATATGATTTTCATTTTTGTTTTTACCCTTTGGGATAAGCCCCTGCAGACCCAACTATAGTAGTATTTGCACATCATTATCTTTAGGGTAGTTCTTAGGGGGATTTTTAAGGCGGTTTCCTACAGTCTCATTGAGCTCTCTTAAAACATGTCCCATGACACAATGGGAAGAGCCTTTCCTGTTTTTGAATATATTGTTGTTGCGTTCTTTCCAAACATCCTAGATTAGAAAGATTGGAGCTAAAGCCCAAGCTTTGTCGATTGTTTCTTTATCGGAGAAATTTTTCCTTCACTCCTTTAATGTGTTGGTAATGCTACCCATGTCCTTGTCAGTTTGTCTGAATATTGAAGGAATGTAATTCTGCAATGTGGATGTGAATGGGCAAAGGTTGAGAAGGTGATCCATAGTTTCTTCTTGTGATTCACATAGCTGGCATTTAGATGGAACATATACCCCTCTTTTCCTTAGGTTTTGCTAGGTTAGAATTTTTAGATGAAGAGTTTGACTTTCATCCAGCTTTGGTTCCACCATAGGTCCTTGCATACCCAATCAAGGTTTGGAAAGTCAAGCCCAAGGGTAATGCACTTGGACTCTTTGAGGTTAAAGGTGCCTTCATTTTTACCACCCCAGCTTAGCTGGTCTGAATCTGCTAATATCAGAATCCTTATCTATTCTAGGATGGTTGTTACAACTTCTTCTTGTGCCTTCAAGGGGGACTTATCACTATATAATAGGCTATTCCATATCCTGTATTTTCCCTTGCTTTTACCTGATCCCAGAAGTCATTTACTCTAAGTAAACTTTTTTTGTTAGTATCTTTCTTGAGATTTGGAAATTCTTATGTTAAAAATTTAGGTTCCTATTGCCACTTATCCACTGAAAACCATGCAAGATTTCCATCTCTAATTTCCTAGAAGCTATGTTTTTGAACAATGGCTCTATTCTCACAAACTTTATTCCAAATGTGGGAGCCTTTGATGACCCCAGACATTCTAATGTGATCCCTGTCTTGCCAATTGATTACATATTTCTGTTTCCAAATTTGGGCCCAAGGAGAAGCTGAATCTTTTAACCATCTCCACCATAGTTTTTCACCCAAAAATTTGTTTACCACTTCAGGATCATCTAGTCCCAAACCTCCATGTGTTAAACCTCCAAACATGACATAATTTCGAATCTCGCAAGAAAAGATACCTTCTTCTCGTTTAAGAGAAAGAGGAAGGCTGAAAAAAGCCAAGTTTCAGAAACATCCAAAAAAGCATTGTTTTTGACTCGAAAAGTCGATTTTCGAAAGAAGGTCAAGATTTGGGTGGACTAGTTTTCTAGAAAGAATTTTGAGTAGCTTTGACTCAAATCACTGGTTGGAAAATTGGAACAAATTTCTAGAAAAAATATATTATAAACTTTGATCAATAATGAATTATCACTAGAAGAAAATTTATTTCACTTATTCCCAATCTAATATTGTGTCCCTTATTGTGTTTTGTTGTTTCTTTAGGATCCTAGTTTTATTGCAATATAGTTGAGATTTTTCTTTATATGATTACTTATTGCTATAAATGACATAAGCCAAATTAAGAATACAAATCATTAGAATTAATTATCATATTAGACAAATAAATTCCTATGATAAGAAACAATAATAATATGTAGTATTTTACATTAAGTTGTGGAACTAACCGAAGGTGGAAATTAGACGTATATCTATGCTTAATGTGCAATCAGAGAAATTGCATCTTTTATTAAGTGTAATTGGAGAAATTTTGTTTGATCAAGAGAGGAATGTGAGATGGAAAAATCTTAGAATGTAAAAGAACATGCTAATTAAAGTCTAACATTCTAATAAACTACGTAGTAGAAAGGGATTCAGAAAGAATTAATGACTACAAGGGATAGTACCTATCTATCTCAAAAAACCGATTTATTTTTGTATAGACATCAACAATATTTTTTTGCGGTGAAATATTTTGTGTGTGAGTGCATTAGGTGGACTAATCCCTCTTGTGGACAAGATGGATCTCCCTAAATCTCAACCCGAATTTCGATAAAATGGTAAGTGATCTCTCTCATATTGTTTATTTTAATCAATCATAAGATAATGAAAGATAAAACCATCTCACAAAAAGATAGAAAGGAAATATAAATACCTTAGAATTTAGCCTCTTCAAGGGGGCAACCTCCTTTAAATTACACAAATGATCAATTCTTGGATGATACAAATGACAAGGTCTCCTTTCTATATATAGGAGTATTAGGGGTCATAATATAATCAGAGCTGACATAATAATAATAATGTAAGGGCATAATAATAACAATAGTGGGTTTCTATGGGGCACAATAATAACAATAATTGGACTACATGGGCACAATGATATAATAAGGGGGTTTTACTAATAGAAATAAGGGGTTAAAGTAGTAGTATAGGGACATAACATGCCCCTCTCCTTCAAAAAGTGTTGTCCTCAATTCTTGAGTAGTTCTTGATGCTTCTGTATAAAATTCTTGTCCTCCCATGTGGAAACTTCAACAGGTAAGTTCTTCCACTTGATGAGATACTCTGAAATTGACCGATTTCGTAGCTGTCAGGTTCTTGTTTCTGTGACTACTCTAGGTTCCAATATGTTTTTTCCTTCCTTGTCAACCTATGGAAATATTGTTTGAACTGGGATCTTCTGCAACTTTTGAATGAGTGGCCACACTTCTTCATCCTTCTTCCATTCATCCCTTGCTTTGTTTATCTAATCTAGTTGGATAATATAAATAGCACAAAACAATGTTTCCACATCCTCATCCTTTATAGAGAGTGCATCTGCAACAACATTTGCTTCCCTCACACATAACAATTGTAGTTAACATTATCGTAAACAAAGGAACTTATTACAGATGTAACTATTTAGTTGTTTAATCTTAAACAAAGACACTTATTGCAGACCATTATCATCTAACAACTTTAGTTAACAAAGAATCTTTGTCACAGAGTAGAATTTGCTCATCATAGTTATAATGTAATAACTATAGTAAACCCTACAATAAACAAAGGAACTTATTACATATATAACAACTCTTCTTAACTAGCTATTCAAATAATATTATCTCACTATAATTTTTTTGGAGGAGTCATTTCTTCTATATGCTTAGTGATAGATGATAATTTATTTTATTTTAAAATGTGTAGTGTATCCATAAGGCATAGACCAATTAGTTTATGTGGGGTTTAATCCTTTTTATAGTGTCAAACCTCATGGGGAGGGGTTGAGGAGTGGAAATCACTTTGGGGGAATTAAACTTCCCAATGGGCATCCAAGCTTGACCAAAGCCTCAAAAAATCTTGGTGATAGGCATGCTATTGTGGGTAGATCTATCTTCTTTCAACCAATAAACATGTTGGCCCCAACCTAGGGTCCACCTAGCTACAAAAAATATGTGTCTGGTGTAATTAGTAATATGTGTACATAAATTTAAATATTTAATTAAAATATAATCAGAATAATATTATGTGTATGTTGAGGATAATAATTATTTATTTATTTGTTTATAAAGGGTGTGTATTACATAAAATTTTAACATTTTCACAATTAAGTGATTTGTTTTTGTTTATGCCATGCCTACATTATTGCATAAATCACTTCTCTCAACAACAATCCATCCAACTCTAATACAAATGATACCTCTAACATCACACCCTAATGCCAAATACTCCCACAAGCATTGATTGTCATTCATGCGATCAAAATACGACCCTCCAATGACAAGGAACTTTGATTCTTCTCCACCAAGTTTCTATATTTCTCCTTCAAAAATATTCTTCCAACAAAGTAGGTTATGCCTTCTGTGACGTAAATTCTTGTGTCAATGGGCTCAAAGCAGAAGGAGAGCACCCACCTGATCTGTGTGCTTTTACATACATATATGCATGGGAAACTTACATAGATTTCACCACCTTTGATGGATGGTAACTTAGGTAGACCATCAATGCCCAACTTCCAAGAATATTGCACTTAGAGGACCAAGAGAATTGAACTTGTGACCTCACCAAAATGGGGAGAGAGATCTCACACCTTAATCATGACTACTTAAACTAACTCTCAAAACTATTAGACACTTAGCCCATCTTTGGAGAATAATTAATGGAATCATAAATTAGTGATATTATGTTGGATGTACACTGACATCTAATGTGGATTATATCTAACCCTTTGCATTAGAGCCACCCAAGGGTGCTAATTACTTTACCTCCCCCATAACACTTAGCATGCAACCCTCATCCATGCATTTGATTAACTTTGTAAACATAATCATTATCAAGAAAGGGAAAGCTCCCCACTCCAATGTATTATTCTGAATTTCTATATGCATCATGTGTTGCTCAAAACCACTCCAATCCTCTCACATTTACTTTGTGTTATATCCCTGACAACAAAATTTTATTACATAAACAATGAAGATAAATGCAACATCTGCACACTTCTATTATATTTCTTATTTCAAACCTCCATGCATTCAACATGGCTCTCCAGCTCAAACTTATTTTATATCATCAACAGTATCTTTTGACCCTTGTTCTATTAGATTGATGTTGCTGGCAAGAGAAATAAATAGGATTCAAGGTCGTTTTGTTGAACTAGAGAATGTGAATTATCAATCAAGATATTACCCAACAACCACCCTTTCTCGTCATTATATTTCGAGAATTTGGAGTTAATTTAAGGCTAGCTTATTTCTACTTGAGATGCTTCCTTCATCACACCACTCATTTAGTGTTCAAAGGAAACAATTAGCAATATTTGTAGTTGTCATTTTGAGATCTTGGGTTTCATTATCTTGGGTTACCATTCACTAGAACTTATTTTCCTTCTCCTTTTTTCTTATATCTAGGAGTTAGGGAATGAGGTTTTTATTAGTCTGGAACAATTCATATATATAACATTACAAGAATTTTCACTTCAACCTTTGGTTTTATACTTAGATACATCATTATAGTGTATTTCTAATGATTTTGGATTTCGATTTTACCTTTTCTTTCATCACAAATGACAAAAGGGAAATAATTTGTCAAAACGCTATGAATGCTTAATCGTAAAGTTGTCATCTCACAAAAATGAATGAACATCCTTTGGAATGAAATGGGACAAAATTTTATGAAAGGAAATTAGGAGTAAAATAAGATTCATGTCTATTACTTACTCAATTCACCAAGTATATTCCCAAACCATCAAGATGACACACTTATTTGAGTAAAATTATGAGACAACATGGAACAATTTAGCTTCAAACTTATAACCAAAACATCAAGAGTTAGAATAGAGTGCTTAAGTGAACCCACATTGAATATTCCATATAGACACAGATGATATATATCGAGCTAAATGTGGTACCTAAAGAAACCTCTTCCTACACCTAGGGTCCTAGATGGCCAATGAAAGGTGTCATTGAAGAAATGATACATCCATGAGTTACATACGAGTGCATGTATCTCAGTTGGAAAATGATACTTAGCTCTCGACTCCACAAAATGTTGTGTTTTGAAGTACAGGGTTTGCATCTTTGGAAATTGACCTCATCATTGTTTGAGCTTCCATGCACATGCCACTGTTTTGGGTGGTTCTCTCATTCTTTATGCTTTTTGTATGGAATATATAACCATTGATTATTAATCCATTGTACTTATTCACAAACTTCCTGGGGCCACACGCTATCCATTTAAGTGTATCAGACACCTTTCCATCTCCTTCCACTTGTATATTTTTAGATTTTTAAATGTAGTTAGAATTTATACATTCAACCTATGAAAAAATTTTTAATTTCCTACATGACAATATTCACATATACTTATTTTTAAGTACACTTATAATATAATTAATATTGGTACTTGTTGTTTTAACCAATTAGTAAAATTATGGGTGTGGAATTTCTTCAATAGAGCTTCATCTTTTTTCGTTTGGGTAATTGAGCTGGAAATATTCATTCTGTCCATCCTAATTCAACAATTATGGACAATATATATGGTGGTTAATGGGTTTTGATACAATATGAATAAAATGTTTTTAAAGGTGAAACATTTCAATCTATCCATGGATCTATGTTTTGTTAAACCATAAATAAAAAAACAAAAAATTACAAGCCAAATATGTTACTTACTCTATCCATGGATCAACATCGTCTGTGTGAAATAGAGCTAACCTATGGGCTTGTTCCCAACTAATTTTATCTAGTCTTGAAGGAATTGGAGTAGATAATGGATTTCCATCAAGGATAACATATTCAACCTCCTCATCCCACACTTCATTTGGACCATGTGTGGATCGAATAACTTCCATGTCTTTCGAGTATCCTCCACAAAACATATTGATTCCTCCACAGTATAGCTTTCAACAATGCATCCTTCAGGACTATTTTTGTTTCTAACATAACTCTTATACTTTTATTTTCCTAAAAAATTAACAAAAGAGAATTAATTAATGCCAAAAGCTTTCGAAATAAATCATCTTGTTGTTGTGCTTGACAAAAATTAAAGGTTCACGTACCTCTCAAAGGGGTACATCCATCTATATGCAACCGGGTCACAATATCGAAGCTCACATACCAAACATACATTCAAATGCAACATTATATCGAACAATGAAGGAGTAAAGTACTTTTCAAGAAAGCAAAATGTCTCAACAATATCATTTTCCAACTTGTCAAGACCCTCTACTGAAACTAATTTTGCACAAATTTCCCTATAAAAGTGAATGGATTGCTCCCGAAATGTGTGGTCTTGAGGGAAAAGTATGTAAGAATTTCATTGAAGGTGAACATTAAAAATGCATTATTGAATTGTTGTAATGGGCTTGAGAGAGGAATTGGCATTCACACTTAACCTTGGAAATTATGGGTTCACTTCAGGGAATATTTTATTTCCTCTAAATCAAGCTACAACCATCGCTATATTTGGTAGCATTGTATTAGAAATGCCTCGTTATACCTCTGTCAACAATATCTTTAGCATATGCATTCTTCTATTGTCAATGTCTCATCAAAATTGATCTATAATGGTGTGGCAGTAACTCGCTATGACTACATATCGCCTCTATATGCACCTTCTCAAGAACTATTCAAACCCAAATGTGATTCTTTAAAGATCATATTTTTCTAAGGTATGGCTTCTGTAAGACTTGTATGTATCCTGTAGATGTGCACTCTAGAATATGTTAATGACAATTCTCGGTCATCCTATATTAGCCATTACATAGTGAATAAGGTATTAACGATGAATATGTCATATGGACAATAACACTCAAAAAAATTCATAACAGTGACTTAAATTCTGGACACTAACCTATTTTAACCTCATAAGTTCTAATTTCAGAGACTTTCCTAGATGAGGGCAGTAAGATATAAGAAGACTAATGTAGTAATAAGAATATGTGTTGATAGTATGAATCTTTCACTTCCTATGATGACTTGATGAACAATCATATATATATTCAGAATTCAAACTACTTATATCATGTGAGTCAACCGATGGAGATGTTGATTTACAGTAGGTTCATTGTTATCCCAGAAATAAACCCCAATAAATTTAGTGACAACTAGTGGAACAATTTGATTTTTGCAAATATAGTCTTCTCTCCGTTTGAGGATAATTAGTCTCCTTGAAATTTTCTATACCCAACATCAAGTATCAGAATAGGAATTTTGTTGAAGTCGTCTCTCAAGAAAAAGTAGTCATCCTAGTAGTTTGCAAGACCTACAAATATCATAAAAGTAAAAAAAAATAGAATCCTGAGGAATGATATTTCTTGGTTCCCTCATAGTTATATGTACATCGTATTGTTTTATGTATGTCACCTCAGGCTCACAACTATTTATGGTTCGGCATTATGTATGAAATCGGTACTTCTTAGTAGAAATGGTGATACGTTGCAATACCTATAAATTGATGACATTGTTATAGTCTTGTTCATAATCGGAGTTGTGAACAAAACATATATGAACTCTGTAAATCTTTATCATCATTCTTTCAAAGGTTATCTTCTATAAATAAGTTACAGGGATCTCTCAGCTAATGAGATATTGAAGCTTATGTCTTCAACAAAGAACATGTGATCCTAAATATTAACATGGCACCAAAGCCAAGTTGAGGACAAACCCAACCAATAGTGAACATAATTATGACAGGTCTTTGTGGCCAAGTAATCATCCAAGAGATATAGTTTTTGGACCCCCTGAAATACTACACTACACATGAAGCAAGTCTATCAAGTATTCAATCTTTGCAGCCTTGTTGACATAGATATTCACTTGTTCTGAATATCTTGATCATCATTCTTTCAAAGGTTATCTTCTATAAAGAAGTTACAGGGATCTCTCAGCTAATGAGATATTGAATCTTCTGTCCTCAACAAAGAACATGTGATCCTAAATATTAAAATGGCACCAAAGCCAAGTTGAGGACAAACCCAACCAATAGTGAACATAATTTTGACAGGTCTTTGTGGCCAAGTAATCATCCAAGAGATATAGTTTTTGGACCCCCTGAAATACTACACTACACATGAAGCAAGTCTATCAAGTATTCAATCTTTGCAGCCTTGTTGACATAGATATTCACTTGTTCTGAAATTTCAATGCAATTCTGAAGGGGATAGGCCGAAGTGTTAATGATTGTTTTGGGTATATTTTTTTTCTTTGGTTCGATCTGGTCTACTCTATGGGGTATTTCAGACTTCTAGACACACACTTTATGTTCTTTGTGGTATGGCTTGACCTCTTATCCAAGGAAGTCAACTCTCCGAAGATAGCATAATTTCTAGAAGTTGGCCTGTATATAACACAACACTAATTTACATATATGTATGTTAATACTACTAACTGTCACAACCGTTTGGCATACACACTAATTTGCATACTTGAGTGCTAACATATGTATTCAATTTGTGTTCCACAACTCATATACTTTTGAACGACCTAAGGCACACTAGTTCCGTTCTTGTGAAGTCCTTTGTCATGACAATGTTTCGCTCAACTCTTTTGATGCTTAAGTTATGATATCAATTTTTGAGGCTAGCACTCTTTGAGGATTTTTTTGGAATTCACATACTCTACAAAGTGTTGAAAAGTGTTATGTTGAGAACAGACCTGGAGGATCTAGACACTAGCTTAGCTCTGTGGCATCAAATGCAAGAAACAGTTAGGTACAGTCTATGTATTGTCTACAAATCTATGTTGTATTATTGAATTAATACAACAAGTTAGATCCCTTATATAGAGACCTATAACAGAATTTTGGTTGACCTAAGCATATAGCTAAGTGGGTATCAGTCAGCTAGTTTAGTGATTATGATTTGATCTAAGGATTCAGTCTCTGTATATGTTGGTGGAGAGATTCTGATCCTTAGTTTTTTTATTCCCATGGTTGGACGTGAGCCTTGAATTTTTAACTTATTAAGTGGGATGAGCTAATATTGGGCATGAGTAGCCTAAGATGAGTTATAGTCAATTCTTAGCTAAACAAGGCATAATATAGTTGTAGTGACTGGTTCTTAAGTATTAAAACCAATAAGGGTAGTTATGAGGGCATTATAACTAAGGAGTTCCAGGGAATGCAAAGGAATGAAAAGGCATGATAACACATGCTAGACAGTGCTAATGCATATCGAGGAGTGTTTGGGAGTGTGAGGGCATCATAAGGGAGAACTAGGTCAAAGTGCATGGAAACGAACAAATAAGAGTGTCTTCGAGGTGTTCCAAGGACGAAGTGTATTAGGAGAATTTCATAATAGGAATTGCAATAGGTAAGCATACGATTATGATCAGGGGATGGAAAAATAAATTTTAGAGAAAGGGAGACTTTTGTCTAGGGAAAACACTACTTTTTCAAGGACTTGGTTGGGTTTCCAAGTCACAAAAAAAGTAAGGATATCTATGAGGGCATGAAAACTAGGAAGTGCCAAGGTGTGCAAGGAATTCTAAGAAGTGATAGCACATGCTAGAAATTTCCAAGGCATGCTAGGCATTCCAAGATATGCCAATTGCTAAGGCATGCCAAGAGGTGTTAGGTGTTAGAGTGTTGTGCCAAAGCATGCTAGGGAGAGTCAGGGAAACACAAGGGAGGACTAGCTTCAATTGCATGGATATTAATGAATAAGAGTGTGTGATAGGGAGTGTTAGAATGTTCTGGGTGTGCTACGGAATCATTCACAAGGTATGCTAGGTAGTGCAATGGAAACACAAGGGAGGACTAGTTTCAATTGCATGGAAATGAATGAATAAGAGTGTATGATAGGGAGTGTTAGGAAGTTCCGGGTGTGCTAAGGAGGGATTGATAAGGTATGATAGGCAGTGTCAAGGTATGATAGAGTGTCAGGATAGAATATCGAGATGTGCCAAGTGCTAGGGTGTGCCAATGTGTGTCAAAGAGTGTTAAGGAGTGCTAGGGACGCAAAAGGGAGAACAATGCCATAATGCATGGAAATAAATGAATAAGAGTATGTGATAAGGAGTGTCAGTGAGTTCCAAGTGTGTTAATGAGGAGTTAAAAGTCATGGTTCACAGTGCTAAGGAATGTTAGAGTGCTAGGGTGTCACGTGACCAAGATGTGTCAAAGCATGGAAGGACCTAGTGCCTCATTTCCTCTCATTTACTTTAATTAAATGGAACTAGGCCTTGAGCCTCAAACTCACACAACTAAGCTTTGCACACTATAGAATCCTAGGACTTGCAATAGGTGAGCATATGATTGTGATAAGGGGACGAAAAAACAAGTTTTAGATGAAAAGATACTTTTGTCTAGGGACAACACTATTTTTCCAATGACTTGGTTGGGCTCCCAAGTAACAAAAAAGGTAAGGTTATCTATGAGGGCATGGCAACTAGGGAGTGCCACGGTGTGCGAGGAATTCCAGGAAGTGATACATGCTAGAAATTTTCAAGGCATTTTAGGCATTCCTATACAAGCCAAGTGCTAAGGCATGCGAAGATGTGCTATGTGTTAGGGTGCGGCAACAACACATGCTAGGAATGTGAGGGAAACATAAGGGAGGACTACTTTCAATTGCATGGAAATTAATGAATAAAAGTGTGTTATAGAGAGTGTTAGCAAGTTCTAGGTGTGCTAAGAAGGGGTGGAAAAGGTATGTCAGGTGGTGCCAAGGCATGATAGAGTGCTAGGAAACCAGGTTGAGATGTGCCAAGTTTGAGGGTGGGCCAATGTGTGCCAAGGAGTGTTAAGGAGTGTTAGGGAAGCAAAATGGAGCGCTAGGTTATAATGCATGGAAATGAATGAATAATAGTGTGTGACAGGGAGTGTCAACAAGTTCTAAGTGTGTTAAGGAGGAGTGAGAAGGCATGCATGGCAATGCTAAGGATTTTTAGAGTGTGACGGTGGCATGCGAGTAAGATGTGCTAAAACGTGCAAGCAAGTGTTATCTAGGAGTGTCAGGGAAACACAAGGGAGCAATACATCAAAATTTATGGAAATGAACAAATAAGAGTTTTTGGTTGGAAGTTTCAGTGAGTTCTAGGTGTGTTAAGGAGGTAGTGGCAAGGTATGTTAGGCAATGTTAAGGTATGCTAGAAGCTAGGGAAACATTCTAGTATGTCCTAGGTGCTAGGGTGTACCAATAGATGTCAAGGAGTATGAAGGAGTACTAGGGAAACAAACGTGATAACTAGGTCAAAATGCATGAAAATGAATATTGAATAATAATTTGTGACTAGGATTGTCAACAATATCTAAGTGTGCTAAGGAGAGAGTGACAAGGTATGGTAGGTAATGCCAAGGAATTCTAGAATTCTAGGGTGACATGCCAAGATGTGCCAAGGGCTAGGGTATGCCAATGTGTACTAGGGAGTGTCATGGAAACACAAGGAAGCACTAGATCAAACTTCATGGAAATGAATGATTAAGAGTGTCTAATAGGGAGCGCCAATGGGTTCTAGTTGTGTTAAGGAGGGAGTTACAAGGTTGTATGCTAGGTAGTTCCAAGGAATGCTAAAGAACAAAGGCGTGTTAGGAAGTGCTAAGGTGTGTTAGGGAGTGTCAAAGCATGCCAAGGAATATAGGGGATGCTAACACATTCCACATAGTGCTAAGGCATTCTAAGAAATGTTAGGTGTTATGACATGTCAAGATCTAAAATACGTTACATAGTTGTTTCATGTCCACGGTTGGATGTTATGAGCCTTGTCCTCATAACTTGTTAAGTGGGATGAGTTGAGATTGAACATGAGTAGCTTTAGATGAGTTATAGGTAGTTCTTAGGTGAACAAGGCATATGTTGAATTTCCACAACACATGAGAATATGGGTTTGGTCTTAGAATATTTGATGCGAACACACTCAAGTGCCATAACATATCTATTTTACAAAACGAAATATACACATATTAGGGAATAAGCTAGTGCACATAACAATTTTTAACTTTTTCGAACTCTTCTTTGTTATATTACAAACTATAATAGAATAGGATAGAGCTCACTTACTAAGGATCATGTCCCTTTACAATCACACTGAAACAAAGAATACAACTAAGGCTTGTTGTTAGTCCTTTAACAACCAATATAAATTGAACAAGACAACACTTGACCTACTCTTTGATGGTGGCCACACACAACCCTTTCATTCCATTTGTCCTGAACACATCTAGCAGGTCCTCTTGCCTCCCATTTTGCAACTCCTTAATCTCCCTTTATCAATGAACTCAACTCCTTTATGTTACTAAAATCGACTCAACAAAATTTTCCCTCTAGCTACCTCCTTTCTTCTTCAAGGTCTACAACACTTAGGGTCTTTGATCAATTATTCACAACTCCATTGTTAACAACTCTTTGGTTTACCCATTTTTTCCATATTTCTCATCCAATATGACAAGCTTAGGACTATGGTGGTCAACCTTCTTCTCGCTAACTCAATCCTCTACAATATGGTGAACTACGACTAGCTGTCTACCCCACTTGACTGCTACTTTACTCCCAAAAATTCTACACATCCTTAGGCCCAATACACTTGATGTTCTACCTATCTTGTTGTCCTTCACAAGTACAAGGCTTAGGGATATTCTTTGACAATCACCTCACAACCCTCCAAATGTACCAGAACTACCATCAATTTTCCCAACTACAGTCATTTATTTTACCAATATAGGGCCCACAACATTTCCCTCATCTAGGGCTCTTCAAATCTATCACCTAATAGTGATCCAACTCCTCTCAAAATCACTATTCTTGTGTACCAATTTATTTACTCAATCTATGAACAAATCTGAACTACTCCTCTTATCATCCTTCTAACAATCTCTATATGACTAAACTAGGGTCCCAAATCATCCACTAACAGTCAATTCACTAATTGTTTATAGGTTTCTTCAAATATTTTTCCAAAAATATATGGACAATTCACCAAAATAAACTTCTCTTCATGTCAATCCATTTCTCATATGGCACATTTCTTTTGTTCAATCTTCTACTCATGTTTCACCCTCCTTTCAATCTATTATCTCCACACATATTTCTGCCAGTACAAGGAAAAGGTCATTGGTGAGGGTCATGCCTATGACAGACCTTTAAGGTCCATCATCAGTGTGACATATGGTGATGGTCTCTAAAAACGTGTTGTTGTAAGTGTATATAGTGATGGTCCTTTAAGGTTTGTCATCAAAGGAATTTTCAATGACACTTTTTGTGAGGATAGTTAAAGGATCATCACTACATCTCTCTTTGGTGACACTTTTGGTGAGGGTCATTAAATTCCCATCACTAATTATCTCTTTGGTGACACTTCTAGTGACGATATTTTATTGACCGTCACCAATGATTTTTTTGGTTACTTTTGGTGACGGTCAATAATTTTTCATCATCATTGATCATTCCAATGAGTTTTTTATGATGCTTTCTACCAGTGACAGACCTTTAACGTCCGTCACCAATCTCACATATGGTGACGGTCTTTAAAAAATTGTTTTTGTAAGTGTATATAGTGATGGTCCTTTAAGGTTTGGCACCAAATCCATGTTCAATGACACTTTTGGTGAGGCTCGTTAAAGGCCCGTCACTAATTTTGTCTTTGGTGACAGTTTTGGTGAGGGTCACTAAAGGTCCATCACTAATTCTCTTTTTGGTGATACTTCTAGTGACATTATTTTATTGACACTCAACAATGCTCTTTTTTGTTACTTTTGGGGATAGTCAAAAAATTTCATCATCGTTGATGATTTCAATGCGTTTTTGATGAAGCTAGGTACTTGTTACTATATTTTTTGTCAAAAGATAACGATTTAAGACCATTTTTGTGGAGTCTTTTTTATCGTGTGTCCAAGGTCATAGTGGTTATAATAGTCAGTCAATTTGTTAAGAATTAATTAGTGTTTATCATTTCCCTCAAGTCATAAGAATGTAGTTTTCCTATGAGTCAACACATAATTCATCTCTATTAGGATTGTTATCTAGCAAACTTCCTTTAGATAAAGTTCCACTAGTGTGTGTAGGAACTATATTATTTAATACATAATAAAGCTCTATGAATTCTATTAATCAGAAAGACCTAGCACTCCTCAACACTCATGGCACACCTTAACATGCTTTGGAATAGTACACCAACATTCCTTGGCACCTTGCATGTCTTGGTACACATTTGTAGCTAGAACATCTTTCCATGAGTAGGATGCCCAAGAACATGTTGGCATGCCCTGACATAGCATAAAACTCCCATATCATGTGTTGTCATGCCTTGGAAGACCTTGGAAAAATATTACATTGAAAATTATTAAAACTTGGGGCATATTGGCACTTGGCATGTATTGGAACATATTATAAGTGTGCAGAGCATGCCCCTTCTGAAAAAGTTAAAGTACTGACTTATTAACCCTCTTATGTGTTAATTTCTTTTCATTTTAGCTTGTTTATTATTTTAGTTTCCTTGAAACTCCTTGACGCATATTGGCATACTATGGCACCATTCACATCCAACATTTCTTAACACCCGGAATGCCTTGGCACTATTTGGAACATGCTACCACACCCTGAAAATACCTACCACACTCTAGCACTTCTTGACATTCCTGATATTACCTAGCACACCTTACCCATGCTTAGCATACCTTGTCACTCCCTCCTTGGCATGACATCCAACACTCATTAACACTCCCCAACGCACCGTCATATTCATTCTCTTCCATGCACTTTGACCTAGTGCTCCCTTGTGTTGTCTTCATACTCTCTAACACTCCTCAGGATGCATTGGCACTCTCTAGCATACCTTAGCAGTCTTCGATATGCTCTTCCACTTCATAGCATGCATCACACTCCATGACGAACATTGGCACTTGGGGTGTGTTGGCACTTGGCAAGTATTAGCATCTTTGACATGTCTTGAGTTTTCTTGGTATGATTTGGCATGGTTTAATATTAAAGTTATTTGAGATCAATTATTGGAAACTAGATGATAATAAACAAAGAAACATTTGGCGATTAGAATGCATTAAGACTTGGCACTTGGCACCTATTGGAACCTACTATTGGTTTTCCTAGCATGACACTCATGGAAAAGATGATTGATGACTTATTAACCCTATTATGTGCCCACTTACTTGTAGTTTAACTTGTTCCTCCATTTTGTTTTGTTGAGAGTCCCTGGCATGCATTGTCACACCCTTGTACATCTTGGCATGCCTTCGCACTTGGCAAGTCTTATCCTGTTTGACATGTCTTTGTACTATCTAGCACATGTTAGCATGCCCTATCATTCCCTAACACACCTTGGCAATGATGACCTTACAAATAGCATTAAATTTTTCCATTACTTGGGAACATTACATTCACTAGAACACCTTGGAACTCCCTATTTTTCACACCCTCTGTTATCCTCCACAATGTCCCAGGATGATGAGGAGATCGACAGAGGTAATCACAAAAAATATTTTAGTTTCGTATCTAGCCCTACCAAACCAGAGAGGGATCTCTCTATAAAATCACAACAAAGAGATGATTGAAATGTAAATGATTTTGGGCTAGATAGCTAGATTGAAGTGGGGTTTGGAGAAATTAGGGTTTCGTTGCTAGATAAGGGAGAAAAACTAGGTAGCTAGATCAAAGGATCAAAGGGTTACGACAGAAAATACAAAAAAGAGAAAGATAGCATTACTTTTGGGATGGATCTTAGGGTTTTTTGGTGTAGTGTAGTGTTTATAAGAAGTGAAAGGTATTAATGAGCATGAAACACGAATTCATTAAGCAAGAAATAAAGTAGGACAATATTTTTTCAATCAAAACAAAGCTTGATGCAAAGAATTTTGTTTATAAAATGTAATAAAACCATTGAATAATTAATGAATGGAAAGAGAAGATTAATATATTTCATATAAAGATATAACAAAGGAAAAATAACATCATGAACATACTACACATGAATTCCTAGATAATAGTTGCAAATTGGGTCGTTTGATTTTTAGAAAATGTCCAACTACAAGGTACAATATTTCTCTCCTCTGAAATCCAACCTATTCTATCACTGAGAAACTGATACATAAAGAACAAAACAACATCTCCCCACTCTTATGGGTTGAACTAATGACTCTAGGAACTGTTTCATGAGGTGTTCTAATCAAATCCTAATGTCTAGGGAAGTTAAAAACGACTTCTACAATTAACTTTGATTCCAACCTCTCCCATAAATGAGGTCAAATTTATATCAAAATAAACTTATAAATACTAAACACCCATTATTTACATTTACTTTTACCCCTCACATTCATCTACTTCGCCCTTTTGACTTCTACAAGAGTCAAAATAGGAATTACAAAAAATTACACAGTGAAACTTTTACAAAAATCTTAGACATTTCCATGTGTACAACAAGCTGTTCGTGGCCATTTTTGAGTGCCTTTATGAAGTCCAAATCCATATCAGGAGCCTTTTCTGGAAATCTGGAAGAGTTTAGATGTCTTTAGAGTATTGTTTCACTCGGAATGACTAATATTTGGCTGTTATATGTCCATTCTTCCAAGGTGTCTCCAGATGCGCAATGAAATGGAAAGAGAGGGGCAGAAAGGTGATTTTTGGGCTCTTTTTTGAAAATTTCTGAAAACCTGAGCCCTAGACTAGGAAAGTGGGAAAATGGGGTTTGCGATGGGGTCATAAACTTTCCAAAAATGCTTATCATTTGGAACCTTGAGGAAGAAGCAAAGCGTGAGCTCACTATGCTATTAGACAAAAAATTGCTAAAAAAATTGAAAGTGTGCACCAAAACACAAAATTTTCTCCAAACCCTACCAAAATTTGTTCAGAGATGCCTCCCTAGCATAGCCATAACTTGCTAACACTCCCTATCATACACTATTATTCATTCATTTCCATGCAATTGCAACTACTCCTTCCTTGCGATTCCCTAACACTACCTAACATACCTTGTTAATGCCTATTTAGCACACCCAAAACTTGCTAAAACTCCCTACCACACTCTTATTCATTCATTTACATTCAATTGAAACTAGTTCTCCCTTGTGTTTCCCTGGTGCTCCTTAAAATGTGTTGGCGCCACACCGTAGCACCTGACACTGCTTGGCATGCCTTAGCACTTCACATGTCTTGGAATGAATAACAAGACCTGGAAATTTCTAGCATGTGTTATCACTTCCTTGCATTCGTTGCACACCTTGGCATTCCCTAGTTGTCATGCCCTCATTGATAGCCTTACTTGTTTTGCAACTTTGGAATGCTACCAAGTCATTGAAAAAATAGTGTTGTCCCTAGACAAAAGTCTCCCTTTGTCTAAAATTTCTTTTTCCATTCCCTTATCGTAATCATAGGCTTACCTATTGGAAGTTGTATTATGAAATTATCCTAATACACTTTGTCCTTGGTACACTCGGAAGACACTCTTATTCATTTTTTTCCATTCACTTTGACCTAGTTCTCCCTTGTGATGACCTCAAACTCCCCAACACTCCTTGACATGAATTGACATTGTCCGGAATGTGTTATCATGCATTTTCATTCCTTGGCATGCCGTGACACTCCCTAGCTATCATGCCCTCATAACTACCCTTACTGGATTTAAGACTTAGGAACCAACCAATTCCTACCCTCGACTACAACATCTTGACTAGATTACACTGACTACAACTATTCTATCCCTTGTTCACCTATGAATGGCCTATAAATCATCTTAGGATACTCATGTGTAGTCTTAGCTCATCTCACTTAAGAAGTTACCAAGTCAAGGCTCACGTCTAACTATGGCCATAAAACAACTAAGCAACATAGTTTACATCTTGACATGGCATAACACCTAGCATGTCTAACAACCCCTTCATACTATGTGGCACATGTTGGCATTCCCTGCATGCCATGGCATGCTTTATGACTCACTATCATACTGTACCACTCCTTGACATGTCATGGCACTCTTTCATGTCTTGGAACTACCTAGCATATAACTTTGTCACCCTGTCCGAAGCATACTTGGAATTCACTAACACTCCCTATCATACAGCCTTAGTCATTCATTTCCATGCATTTTGAACTATTTTTCCTTTGTGTTTATGTCACACTCCCTAACACTCCCTGACACACATTTGAACACCTTAATACACATTGGCACACCTTAATACACATTGGCACACCCTGATACACATTTGCACACCCTGATGTGTATTGGCATATCCTGGCATGTCACCCTAACACTAGCATTTCTTAGCTCCACCTAACATACCTTGTCCTCCCCTCCCTAACACACCTAGAACTCACTGAGACTCCTTGTCACACACTCTTAGTCATTCATTTATATGCATTTGAAACTGGTGCTCCCTTATGTTTCCCTTTCACTCCATAACATTCCATGGCATGCATTGGCACACCCTAGCACCTCACACATCTTGGCATGTTTCCCTAGCTTCTAATATGCCTTAACATTGCCTAACATACCTTATCGCTCCCTCCTTAGCACACTTGGAACTCACTAACACATCCTGTCACAAAATATTAATTGTTCATTTGCATACATTATTTTCATGTATTGCTCCCTTATGTTCCCCTAGCACTCCTTACTACTTCCTAGCACATGTTTTGATGGAATAAACACTGTATATAGGGTAGATCATCCTCCATTTGTGGACAAGAAAATTTGGTTAAGTCTGTAATAAGAAGTGTGAAGATAACCAACCGAGAGAAGGAAACATAGAGAGAGTATTTTAGTGTTGTTTATGGGTTTGCTTTAGGGCTAATAGATCCACACATGCGAAGGAAGGAAGAAATATCTACTACAAAAAAGGTTGAAGATCTCCTTTTGTCCAAGAAGTTGAATCAAGGAAGAAGATAAGAAAGGTTACATGCCAAATTATAATTAGAGTTCATACCATCAAAACGAAGAAGATCAAGGTTCAAAATGTCGGTCAACCACACATTCTAGGGTTTATGCAATAGGGCCAAGAACTACAGATCTGATCCATGGAACTTGAATTTGAAGGATAGTTGAGTTACTTAAGGAAGAAGCCTAATCATCATTGACTCAAGGAAAAATAAGGAAGTTGAATCAAGGAGGCTTGTGACTTGGTCTTGGAGAGGTCATTGAGTCAAGGGTCTAGCCCATGGTCTTGGTATTTATCAATTGAAGTCTATATAAGGAGAATATATCGTTTGGGTTTTCCTCTCATGTTGGAGAGGTTTTAGCCCTAGTTGATCACATGTTCTCTATGTCTCCTATCTCCTCATTATTTATGCACTAGTAGATGTTTGATGAAGAATATTGTTTTGAGCATTCTTTGTCATTGTGGATTAGTCTTGGATGTGTTTGTGTATGAAAAATTGGTTGAGTTTGTAAACTATGAGTAGAGCAGTGTTTGATTGATGAATGCTTCCTACAATAAAATGTGTCTCTTAGTTAAACAATTACTTTAGTGGAAGCATGGGTATTTGGAAAATTATTTTGGAATTTATTCACCTCACAAGTACATCAACTCATATAATTCATCAATATAATAGAAAATGGTAATGTGTTGCATCATAGAAAACATGTTGTTAAAAAATGATAGCTTAAATGTACATGATAATTTGGAAAGGTGGTGAATAACTCTTTTTTAGTCATAGGTAGCTTAATCAATTCATTTTTTAATATTTAAATGTCCATGATGATTTTGGAAGTAGGTGGGTAGCAATTCTTACTCATGTCATAGAAATCCTAATGAGTACTCTTCTCTATCTGGAATGATACTAGATACAAAACTTTTTTGTATTGTGTACTTCTTCAATTTTTTTATAACATATCATGTTATAAAAACTTTAAAATAAGCTTCTCACTTTGGTTATTGCATTTGTGGTAAAATCTAAACCCAGCTTCTAAAAGTAGTGTTATTTTGGACGATACCAACAATATTTTTCAATCCATAAAGGTTTTAACCTATCTTTAGTATTTGATGAGTTTTTTTTGGATGATTGTACTTTAAAAATAAAGTTGCATCTGCAATTTTCTCACTTGATAATTTAGAATCAATGAAAAAAATCAAAATAATTACTTACATTTATTTGTAGAGTTTACCTGAAATTGATGGAACATGGTGATTACATCAAATGAGTGTGAAATTGAATTTTGAAATTTTATTAATGTCCTCAATGCTTGGAAAATGTAATGGGGTCAGATGATAAGTTAACATGTAAGGTATTTAATGAGACATTCCTTCTCTTCTAAGAGAAGTATATCTAAACCAAGTGCAATACCAAGGAGAGAGACGATTATGTAGTGTGCAAAGCTTAGTTGTGTGGGTTTGGGGATAAGGCATAGATGCTCCATTTAACTAAAGTAAAATGAGAGGAAATGAGGAAATGCATACTTTGTAATTCTTAGCTATGAGGATTTGGGGTTCAAGGCTTAGTCACTTCTCAATTGAAATAAAATGAGATCAAATGATATAGGGACTTGCAAATTATTAGTTATATGTAATGACATTAAAGTGAGTAAACACAAAGTATCAAAATTTGAAGTAGAATAAACCATTGTGTATGAAAATTTAGTCAAGCATTTTTTTTATGGATGAATTCCCCCTCAAATAGACATTTGATTCATGCAAAAGCTTATAAAACCACATCTATGGAATCAAGGTATCCCTCTTAGATGCATAAACCTTTCCCCTTGGCTTCCCACTGACTTTGAGGTTGTGTTACCGTACACTCCTATATGCTTACTAGGGATACTAAACTCGAACATGACGGATTCTAAGATATATTGTGATAGGGGGATGAGGGCTTCGGAAATTCTTGCTGCCACAAGAAAGTATTGCCATATTTAGTTCAACAATATGGAAGCAAAATCCTCAAGTAGAAGGATTTATGGTGCTTTTTGAATTGTGGGAAATAGAAATGCCATACATTATGGTGCTTCTTGGTACAATATTACTGATTCATGGAGAAAGATCAATGGTTCCTTCAGTGGAACTATACCAATGTGTGGGTGGAACCAGGCTCATGAGATTCATTTTTTACTACCATCACCATGAACTACAACCAAATTGACTCATGAGATTCATTTTTTACTGCCATAACAATGAACTACATCCAAATTGGTTATAAAAGATTGCATTGCTAAAAGCTAATTTTTAGCTTTAAAGATTGACATAATAATTACAAAACCAAATCTCATTTGTCTAAATAACATGGAAACCCAAGATATTAGTATTAGATAATTAAGCATTAATAAAAAAATATTTAGAGTTTTCTTGTTTAATTATATAAAATCCAAATCTAAATTTGTTTAACATAACAAATTACAAAATGGTTAATTTTTTTTGTAATTTTGAAAAATAAAAAATATAATTTTTTGAAACGGATAAGATAAGAAAATATACATTCCATACATTTTGATATATTCATAAAATATAATGTCTTTAAAATAAAAAAAAAAAAAAAATAATTGTAATTAAAAAATTTAACGATCATCCAAATTAAAAATTTAATTTCTGTCATGTTTACCTTCCCGCCGTGGTGTATTTCAATGAATGTTAAGTAGTTGAAAAAAAGGAAAGACCATTTTGCTGGGTTTTCTTCCCCGCCTTAGTCTATTCGAATGAATGTTAAGTAGTTGAAAAAAGACGAAAGACCATTATGTTGTGTTTTCTTCCTTTCCTTAGTGTATTCGAATGAATGTTGAGCAGTTTAAAAGAAAAAGGAAAAACCATGGGCACAATACAATTTGTGACTATATGGAAATAGGTACAAGTCGCTAGATCAATCTTTAGGGTTTCTAGATCAATGACCATTCCTAGAATTGATTTGCAAATTTCTTTTATATTTTCGCATGAAATGTGTATTGAGTAGTTGAAAAAAAAGGGAAAGACCATGGGCATAGTGCAATATGATCTGTGGCTATATGGAAATAGGTACATGTCCATGGATAATTTTTAGGGTTTCAATATTGATGACCATTCTTATAATTGATTTGAGAATTTGTTTTACTAGTAATTCACTAGTATTTATTGTTTCATGTTTCAATTTGGATGCGTTGAGAAATAAGATTGAGGAGGATCTCTTCAATGGCTTGCTCAAAAACCATGGACCTATTTTCATTGGGAAAATTTGGACCACGATGGAAGGATCAGAAGGCTTGGTATTCTTTCAAGAGCCCAAGAAAATACTTGCATAGGTACCGTTTTTGTCCTTTAATTCGTTCCTCCATTTCAATTGCTTCGAACAATCTACCAAGTTTTTCAGCCACAATTAGGTTATTTTTGTTTTGTTTCTTAAGAATTTAGCTTCAAATGAACTAGCCCCACAATTACTATATTGGAAATGAAATTTATATTAAATATGAGCTAAACTCTTATAGTAGTTTGGTAGTATACCACACTAGGAAAACATCGAAAAAAGCAACAACGTAGAATTCTCAAGGTAACTCCCTGCCCTCCCTCATTTTAATGCAACATGAAAATATTTTATTACTTTCTCTCCATTTCACGGAAGTTCCTAATTAGAAATCTCAATTTCAAGCTCTGTTACTAGAAACCGAACGGAAGTTTTCATTCTGAAAAAAAACCTTATAAAAAATGGAACGGTACAGAAAACGGTGTTTTATAGGGTAGTTTCTATTTTTTAATCCAAGAAACTGTGTTTTCCTAAAAACCTTATAGAAAATGGAATGGTACATAAAACGATGTTTTATAGGGTAGTTTTTGTTTTTTATTGTAAGAAACTAGGTTTTCCAAAAACGGTTTTTCTTGAAACTGTTTTATGGAAAATGTTAGTCTGGTTCATTTGCAATGTGGATCTCTTCCCGATTGGACACCTGATATGAATCGTAAAAAGCATTGTTTTCTAGATAGTTTTTGAAGGCGTTTTCATAGTCTATGGTTAGAAGTTAACCGTATATAGCTTAGGTGCTAACATAACAGGTTTGTTGGAAATAGGTTGCGTGTTCTCCCTAGTAAAAATTCATTGCAATAGTGCTTAATATATCTTTAACAACATTGACTATCTAGGGATTGTATTAGTTAAAGTTATGTTTTTTTTAATTGTAGTCATTGATGTGTAGCAGTGTATGGTTAAGTTTTTACAATTTTTTTGTTATTTTTCTGTTGCTTTTATTTAAAAGTGGATTTAGTGATTGTATCTAATATTTAAAATGTGTATTTTTTGTAGAAAATTATAAATTTAAATGTATAAGGTTTTTTTATATATATTTTTATAAATTAGTAGTTAAATAATTTAGTTTAATTTTAGTTAATTAATTATTTTATAAAATCATTGGGACACAATGTTTTTGTTTTCCCATTGGTCTCATTTATAACCTCTCAAATGTTTGGAAAAGGATTTTGATAAAACCATAATATAGAAACTTTTATCAACTATTAGACTATCTATAATATTAATTATCATCAACCAAAGACATTAGTTTAATATATAAAAAATAATAATTATCTATTATCCATCCCATTAATAGTTTTACCCCATAAATACTTTTTCCATCGATGATAAGAGAGGTTATGTTAGGTAAACTGCAATAATAAAGCTTAAGAGCAACAAGATATTGATTAATATGTCTATGATAAATATGGAAAGTTTTATAATTACATAAAATAGTGATAGAAATAATTGTAAATTTACAAAAATAAACAAGTCTTAAAAATAAAAATACAAAATAGTAATCCATAATTTAATAAATGTTAAATACAAAACAAATAAGAGTACTACTACAAGAAAATACTCCTTTTCATTTATAAATAAGCAGCGTAGATCTATCTCTCTCAAGCTTAAAGAGATATCAAATCTCTCTCTCTCTCTCTCTCTCTCTCTCTCCAAACCTCTTTAAGTGAAGAGATTTGATCCTCTCAATGCTTGATCCAAAGATAAAATGGATCTAAGTTGCTTTAGTTATTAGCCTTTGAATAGGTTACATTGCAGAAAAATACCATGGACAAAAACCATGGGTTAGGAGTACCATGTCAAAAAACCATGGACGAGAAAAAACTATGCACTGGAGAATTTTACATTTGTTAATTTTTTTATTTGATTTGTTTTTTTATTTTTTTTATTTTGATTGAGTTAAAATTCCAAATATTATAACATTCCCCAAGTGGAAAGGGTCTCTTGGCACAAAAATCTAACAACCAAAAATATATTAAGACGTGCCTAGAGTAAAATACCTAGATTATGACATTTCTTTTCAAGACGTCAAGGTCTCTCTCGCTTGTTTTAATTTATGAAAGAAAATTGATGAGAAAAAACCAATAAATTAAATAAGCATTAAATACAGAACCATGGAATCTAACAAAAAGATGTGCAAAAACTAGCAAATTAAATGAGTATAAAGTACAAAACCATGGAATATAACAAAACTATTGGTCATAACATTTTTTCAAAAGTAATTTTAACATAAACAAATCTAGGGACTAAAGAACAATGGTTTGGTATGTTATAACAACAAGTGATATTTATATATAAATATTTAACTAAGTAGAAATTAAAAAAATCACAATTTAATAATTTATTTCACTTATTTATATTGATCAACCACACTTGTTAATTGGAGAGGTCGACTCACATAACAAATTTTAATGGATCCAACAAAATAAAATGAAAATTAAAAAAAAAAAAACTAATATCAAGAGATAATGTCTAAATTTAACTATTAAAATTTAACATAAAAATAAATTTACTATACAAAACCATATATATGATGCATTAAAATAATTAATGCAAAACATGACTACATATAATAATCATTTAATCAATGCAAACACAAATATGAGATAGCTATTATACACTTTAACAATAATTATGGTAAATAATATATACCAGCCTAGATCCATCTTAATTTCGGATAACCAACACCCTAAAGGAATCAAACCTCTTTTGTAAATTAGTAATGTGTATAGATATTTTATATATATTTTTATCAATTAGTAGTTAGAAAAATTAAGCTATTTTTTTCTCACAAACTAGCAATTTAATATCTAGTTCAACTATACCTTTAAAATATATTATTTTTATTATTATAAAGATTAGTTTTCTATTATAATTGATTAAAGATAATTTTTTGAAAGTTTTCTCTTTAGATTTTGTCTTCAAACACATTTTTTGGTATTTATGGTTCTGCAAGTGGCAATAGTTCAAGACAACCCTCTATTTTTGGCTATATATCCAATGGAGATCAACTCAATCTCCATCATCTTGTTACCCAACCATGAAAACAGTAAACCAATAACTGTGTCGAAAATGATACAATAGATCCCAAATTTGAGGTCCACTCATGTCACATCCAAAAATATATACAATGTATGTGGGATCATCTACTCATCCAGAAAATGAAAAGGCTAAATCAAACTTGAATTTGGTGCCAAGTGTTTCTTCACTATTGTATTTGCCAACCTAGAGGATCAAACATGGGTATTCAAGAATGGCTTATGTGAGAAATGGAAGCTTTGTTGATCACTATAAGTATTAAGGAATGGCGAATGTGAGTAGTTAAAACCTATGAGCAACTACTTATGAACCATAGTATTCGAGAATGTTAATGATGAATGCTTCATTTTATGTTAATATTTTTCTAGTTTTTTCTCTCTCCTCCTTTCTTGAATGTGAAGAAAATGCTTAGTTGTATGTTGCATATTTGTTTTATTTTTCTCTCTCCTAGTTTCTTGAATGTGAAATCTCTAAACTCTGTTTCTTGTCTCGTTGTCATTTCTTGTTTCGTTTCCCCTTTCTAGTTTCTAGAAATATAGATTTCAAGCCCTTCTAGCTTTGATTGAAATTCTACATTGCTCTCAACTCTAGAAGAAGGTGATAGAAGGGATGGGTAGAAAGCATGGTACCTGAGATAGATTTTAAGAGGAAGAAACATTGAGTCAGACACTGTAATATTCCTCTCGTGTGATAAAAGGATCACAACAAGGCCACACTAAGCCCCCGAGAGAGAACGAAGATGCTACTGGATGCAGTGGTAGCAATCAGATTATGGTGCAACACTATATATTAAGGTCCACCAATGACATCATATTAGAAAAAATCTAAGCATGAAAATAGATTGAAACAAAATCAAAAGGGAAACACTCACTAACTCCTCAGGCCCTTGCTGAATAATCAGGCAACATTTGGGTATGAAAAATCAGGGATCCCTTCATGAAAGTCCATTTTTTCTATTATAGATCTCTTCATATTGACAAATGGCTGCGACTCTCATCGAATGGTCATTGGATAAGTTTTGGGAATTTTCATTCGTTAAACTTCCTAGACACTGTTTGAAATTTTTTTATTTTAAACTTTTATACAAAACTTTGACTTTCACATTTTGTAATTTGGTTCATATGTTTTCATATCATGACACATTTGTTTAGATAAACTACATATTTATATTCTTTTGATTATGTTTTTCAACTATGGCTCTGAATTTGTCTTGGACAAGTAATGAAAATAAGATATGTTCCAGGGAATTGAACATATGTTTTTTCATCACTTGTATCGATATCCTTTGACAACATGGGCACGGAAACTTCAACCCATTGCTTCATTGCACTATGACCGATGGAGAATTTCCTACCTATTGAGAACAACACATAGACCATATCATTCGAAGGTATACTAGTGTTATTATTTCACCTTGAGATGGATATATATTTGTTCTATTGCAGTAGCGAAACAACCACTACATTATGATACATCAACTATACTCAAAGGAAAAAACTATTTTTCCTATAAAACCACATTGAGAGTAATAAGTATCTTCCCATGTGTCATCATAGCAATGGATTCCATTTTTATAATTCATTGTGTTTCTCATTCTAGTTGCCACAATTATTGTGCAAGATTCTCTTGTCACTTTTTCCCTCCATGAACGTTGATAAGAAAATGCTAAGGCAATGCTAAATGTCAAATTTTAGCAGACATTTTGAAAACCTTTTTGATCCATTTTCTAACATGGTCCACAATCTGCTTTGATAGTACTATGATGTATCTCTTTCAAAACTTGATTGTCTTTCATAGCTGGATGACTAATTTGATAAATGACCCCTATAAATCTGCCTTGGACTCGAACATTATTGGATGTTCTTGAAGATGGGCGAAGTGTTCACCCAAAATGTCCAAACATATCAATAACAACACATAGTGTAACATAAATATTCATAGTCATCCAATTATTAAATGCAAAATTATTACTCTAAAATCCTGGATTTCCCATACACTAGGGCTATTACTTATATAACCCCAGGTTTTAGTTTCTCTTGCATGTTTGGTGATTCTGTTGGAATATGTCAAAATATAGAGTTCCTTGATGTCTTCACTCCAACTTCTTGGATGCCATCTCAAAGAAAGGCTCAAAGGGTATTCCAAATATTATCTTTAGAGGTGGCCATTTTGACCCGAAAGGTCGAGTATCCATGCCATCAGACTCACGCTTCTATGCATGTGTACATAATCCAAGAAATTTATCATCAATAACCATTGTTGCAAGACAATAATTATTCAAATACATTTCTGAGATGTTTTGGATATCTAAAGATATTTCCTTATAAAGCTCAAGTTCAACAAAGCATCCAACATATGGATCATGAAACAATGGATCCTCACACTAATATATTCACCATGGGACTGAGACAAAGACATACAAATTTTAAACTCCCTCATGTAGATGAGAAAGCAGTGTTGGAAACTCTCCATGTTAGTATTGACATTCTTACCATATTCAAATGGTGTCCTTCCTCATTGTAAATAATTCTTCAATAGTATGGCCACTCTCGCACATGTGTCACTTCTTCCAATCCTCATGCTTAATTGCCACACTGCATCTATGAATTTCATTCAACAATGTATATGTCGTAGGATTTTATATCCACTTTATGTCCTCACAGGATGAAAAATCAGAAAAGATAAGAATATGGCAAGCATATTCAACATTTTGTGAAAACAGAAGCGAGCCAAATTAGAGAATTTGGTTTTAAGTAGAATATAATTTTCCCAGACAGTAGAAAACATCTTTGCATTATCATTTCTAGTAAAGGATGTTAGAGTAAAAATAAATGTCGATGAAATGGAAAACACTTTGTTTCCCCAAAAATGCTCTAAGAGCTATAGAAATGGCATCTAGAGAAGCTTCTTACAACTATTTTTTTTTTCAATTTGATTTTAAAGGCTGGAAGTTAATGATGCAAGTTGTTCAAAGTGGTTAGGAGTTGATGCCTCACAGAACCAATCCACTTATGATTCCTTGTTCTAAGAAGGCTGCAAAGACTCCTATTACAGAGATTTCAAGAAACATGGGAAAAGTGGTACATGAAACTCTTGAGGTGCAGGACGATCAATGTGGAAGTGATGATGGTGGTGGAGATCTTCAAAGACCAGAAGAAAAGAAGTGAAATAAGTGTCTCCTATGACTTTTGTTACTTTTTTGGGTGTTTTTTGTTGGAAACTATCTCTACTTCTATCAGTGCATTGTAATTCATATAGGAAGCTAATATTTAACTTAAGTAATCTGGTATATAAATAATGCTATCTTGTTCTCATAATTAGTTATAATTAAGTTTGCTGGCAGTGCAAACTCTCGGTCATGTAGTACAACCCTTTAGTCATGGTTCCAAGGCCTGGGCAAAAGACGGGCATCGTGCAAAAGGAAATTGTTAATGTAAGTTGTCAAGTTTCATCTATTAAACCATGACTAGTCTCCTTGTTAAAATATGTTGTAAACTTACGTTTGAAAAGAATTTTGAGATACCACACAAGAACAAAGCTTCTAATTTTGTAGTTGGTTTAATTTGAGAATACATAGAGATGGGATTAGGGTAAGCCCAGGCAAAAATGGATGTAAATACAAAGGTTCAAAAACTAGCTAGCAGCCCTTATCATACTCAAACCCTTCTACTGGCACTACAGGAATAGAGAGATCCACCCAGAGGAATGTGGAGAATAAATAGTGATATGCATGCTCTAGATTGACTAATTTCTTGATCCTAGCTCAAGTAGATGCAACTAGTAGATGGAAAGAGATTGGGAATATATATCTATTATGTATGTGTATATGAAATCCATTATGTCCCCTTTTGATTTTCAAGGTCGAAGGAATGTAACAGAGAAAGGGAGATCATATTTTTCCTCTATATCCCACCTATCAGGAAACTAGGATAAGTCCGAATAATAAGAGCTTGGTTCACTCATAAGTGTATGACTGTAGAAGGCAATCGTGAAATTTATTAAGCTAGGTCATCCTTTAGTTGAGTTTCATCCTTTATTTGAAGCTTCAAGCAATATACTCAACCTCTTTTCAACCCTTCAGTCTTCCTGGAATAGCTACAGAACAACCCTATTTAACCCACGTTGAATGCCTCTTCTTGTTGTGCTCTTAAACTTCAAATTTCGGCCCTTGTCCCTACAATAAAACCTATGAACAACACCCAAAGCAACCTCTATTTCACACGTTGTACCTACAACAAAACATAAGACTTCCACGTTGCTTATAGGGCTTCTTTCTTGTTTTCTTTTGGATCCTTCTTGCAGTGGCTAGGGCCTCCCTTTCACTGCATCTAGAGCCTCTCTGAGTGTTGCTTTATAGCTCCCTTGATTGTGGCTATATGCCTCTTCTTGATGTCTAATAAGGGCTTCCCTCTTGCTATGGATGAAGGCCTCATTCGTTGTGGATAAGAGGCTTCCTTTTGCTACATATCTGGCCTCTCTTGACTTCATATTACGCCTCTCTCTAGACTATGTCTTAGGCCTCTCTCTTATTGTGGCTAAGCCTCCTTTTGATTGTGGTTAGGGCTGCCTCTTATTGCAGCTAGGGGTTCCTTTTTTATTGTGGCTAGAGCTCCTTCAAGACTACATCTAGGTATCCCTTCATGACTGTAGATAGGGCTCCTTTATGAACCCAACTAGTGCTCAACCCATTACACCCTGCTAGCCTCGTGCTGCCCAGGGACTCTTGTACTATAGCATTCTTTGTTGCTTCATCTGCATTCATCTCTACCCACATCCACCAACCCTGCTACTCTCTCTTTGGGGCTCCCGTAGCGCGGTATAATCCAAGAGGTTGGGTATCTCAAGTATTTATCCCTCATCACTTGTAGTCCTCTTGATTACAACTTGATTTCTCCCCACCTCTTCTCTAGATGTACAAGAGCACTCCCCGTGTCCCTTGCATGCCCTAGGACACTACGACATGAGCACTAGTGCATTAACTATGACAAAAGGTCACTTTCTTGTTAATTTGACCATGAATATCTCTTAGAAAAAGCAATATTTCTTAGCTTTGTTTACGTTAGTGGTTTGATAAGAACATTTCTACAGTCTCTTCACTTAATTTCTTAAATTTTTTACATTTATGCTTTTTGACAAAAAAGGGCTAACATTTTACCCTCGCTAAGTAAGGATTCTTTAAATAACCTTCTAGCGTGGTTCCTTTTTGTTCCATATAATATTCGAAAAGTGTCATTAATTTGCATTGAACAATGTAAGAATCTAGTCTTCTCCAGAAACAATCAAGCAAACTTTTCATTTTGAAACTTACCTACCAGTTCTCGACATATTCTTTTAAATTTCTCTGTTGAAGAAGTTGGATTTAGGTAAGTGATACATAATGCACACCTATAGTTCTATTGTTCACCTATTAGACAGTGAAAATTATAGGAAAATTGGAAGGTTTGGACATGAATGTTCCATCCATACACTTATTGGCATGCAGTACATATATTCATAACACATACCTAAAATACTATTGTTCACTTATTCTGCTAGTGCATACTGTAGGAAAACAATTAATGTTGGACTTCATTGTCTCAAGTTCACACACTAGCGCTAAAGAAGCAATGTATTCTGTGCATCCTTAGATATGTTTGAAATTGCAAGCTAACTGTTTAATTAAATGCATGTATAAAAGTTATATATTAGCAAAAAAACCATCTATGTTTTCTTCTAGCATTTTGGGCTGAATTCGCAATAATATGCTAAAAAGTGTCATTTCAATGTCTGGAAATTAAGATATATAAATGTGAGATATATACTATAGATCTTTGGGTTATCTCCTTTTCAAATTTGAGGTTTTTTAGGCTACATGTTAATTGTTTGAACTTTGATCTTTGGATAAATTCCTCAATGGACTTCGTAAATACTCGAATGAATGGATTTCATAAGGCAGTGTTACCATAAATCGTTTTATTTCAAAGATTTGACCTCAATATTTTCAAAAAATACAATATCTACAATAAATGCTTATATGTATAGATACTTATGTTTAGGATTATATATGTGTTGGAGTGGTTCCTTTATGTTTTACTATAATCCTGATGCTGACAAGCTTTAGCTGAATTCTTTCACCAATTGTTCATAGAATATGCAGAAGATTTCATTGTCAAAATGTGGCAAAAATTACATCTCTTCTTATTTATTTTTTTATTGTTCATGAGAAGATTATCATCCTGTAGGAATGAGGTATCCTACAATCTGTTTCAATTTCTTGATATTTTTTTTCCTCCCACTTTTTTACAATGATGTAGATTTGATTTTCATGTTGATGATTTTTGCATGTATCTTACCTAGCCCCAAATGTTGGTAATGGAGGGGATATTGAGAAGTAGTCATGGAAAAAGATTATTAGAGGTTAATTTTACAATACCACTTCCACCTTGTATCGATTTGTTTTTTAATGGTAAGTGACATAAAGAACAGTTATTTAATGACAGGGTTGAAAGGGCAACCTCATGTCTTAGTTTTGAGTCATTTATTTGTGTTTCTTAGCTCTAAGTAATCTTTTTCTGATCTTTACTAGATCAATTATTTCACTAATGCAATATGCATGGATTGTATTTCTCACCCGATGTTGTTTACTTGACACGGTTGATATAACATTTAATTCTAGGCCATTTTTATTTTAAGTCAAAACTTTTATTGATTAAAGGATGTTCATGTTTTGATTGGTTTACTTGGAGCTTGATTCATTTATTTTTTCTAAATTCCACGTGGATTTTATTTTTTCAGGGTGAGCTCTTTGCACTAGTAAGGACAGATGAGTCCTAGAACATAGGTATACAAAAGAACATCTTTGTCCTTTGTTGTGTATATGTTATTCATTATATCATTGATGGATGGTTATTGATTATGTAAAACAGAGGATTGGAAGGTCCTACCAATTCTCTTGACAAAACAAAATAAAATGGAGTGGTAGAATTGTTTTATAAAGGGTGATCCAGAAATCAGTACTTGAATGGTAGAACTTGAGAATGGCAAGCTCTCTGATCTGGATCTAGAGAGACAACATACCATGGAAAAAAACTGATGGTATTGACAAGTCTTCCACAAAAATAAGCTCTAATTGTTAGACCACCACCCAAATTTCAGTTATCTGTAATGGATATAGTGACTCTAGCTTTATTTGTATGAATAATGACTTTAGCCATTGTCTTATTCATTTCCTATGAATGATTTTGATTTTCAAACTCAAACTAGTTTGTTGTTAAATTAAGTAAAGCTTTGACGAAAAACTTATAGTTTTCAAATCTATTTTCTAAATCTATTTTCTTGAGAAAATTTCTCTTTTTAATTTAGGTACTATAGATTCCTACTGTGTGACATATGCTATAATATAATTGCCTGGATAAATAAATAGAAGTGTTGTACAACATAGTCCTTTTCAAATCTAAAGAAAAAATATTTCCAAATACAAAGTTTGTTAATTAAGAACATCTTTTAGACTTCTTTGCTAATTTATGATTATATTTCGTTAGGGGATTTTGTGTATGCTGATATGGTGTTATCTCTTTGGTTTTTTCCATGTAACAATGGTTAATAAGGAATGCATTCTTGAGCAGCAAGGACACATCTTATTCTACTATCAGTAGGAAAATCCATGGTTTTCAAGCATGGAAACAAAAACACAGATGTTAGTGGGATATCCGAAGTCCATGTTGGATGAATTTAATACTAGTGATGATTTTGATTCCTTGTCAAATAAAAAATGTCATGAGTCAAATTCAAATAAACAAAAGCAGCTCAAGAATGAACGTTAAGCTATTGCTTTCTGTCCAAGTCAATCTCTTATTTGTTGGTTGATGTCATGTTTTGAGTGTGGACTTTTGAAATTCCAAATTGCATGTTGGTTTATGTAAAGGGGATATATATATATATATATATATATATATATATATATATATATATATATATATATAATATATATATTATATATATTTATATATCTTTCATGGTTTCAGGAGATCCGTGTTACATTTTCATAGAAGTTTAGATATCATTCAGATATCTAAACACCAAACATCAACAACATTGAGATTCTTCTTTCACTCTACCTATAACATATTGCATTTGTCTTCATCAATGTTCTTATTCCATATGTTATCAACTTATGACATTTCCTTTGCAATATTTGGTGCTTTTTCTAGTTAATATTATAAATGTCTTCAGACTTTCACTTCAAATTGAGTATTCAACTGAACATATTGATTCTCTTATACATAATTATTTCTCCCTCCACCCACTTTTCATAACTTCCATAACGATTGGGTAGGGACCTGCAGCTTCGATGTTGCTTTGCTTGCTTAGTAAAATATTGTCGAGACTTTAATTTATTGAATGATGTAGAATTTACAATTTATGAAGTTTCAAGGTCTAATTTTAAAAGTCTAATTCTTTAAAGGGTGCTAGTTCAATGGAAGAGCATTGATCCAGACTTAAACAGGAACGCAATAAAATACAGAGATAACCATATACACAAAGATGTAGCGGAAATAATACTTCATTTCATTAATGGAAAATACTGAAATATGCTTACAACCGGAAATAGAAATAAACCAACTAGGGCAATGGTAGCTTATCTCTGAGAAGAGATGTGTGGCTACATGCCTATGAATTGTTCCGAACTATGTTACAACGAGGCTCGAAGGCCTATTTATTGTTGAGAAACAATGGAAAACCCTTCACATTCCAAAAGCTAACCCTAGAAGATGAAACGCGGAATTGTGGGCCCCGTTTTTGGGTAAGTTGGTACATCAACTTCCCGGGGTCGCGAATTGGTCGTCTTATCTCCGTTTGACATGCATGATAGCCCGTTGG
>APFE030068338.1:3390-22517 GCA_000404065.3 Pinus taeda
TCATGATCCATTAAATACAAATTTAACTCTATATATTTAGCAAAGTATTTGAATCTAATAAGAATGTTGACTACCAGCTTGTTTTACTACTCACTTGTAGAATATTTCAGAGTAACCATTTACAGATTAGGAATTCATTCTCACTGATATGTATGTATTTGTATGAGTATTATACAATTTCGAAAACCAAACAAAATAACACTTATTTCTAGAAATTCTAATGAAATTTAGGTGTAATAGATGGAAAGACTAGGTGATAGTGAGTAAAGAAAAATGATTAGAAAGTGGTATAAAAAAGAGTGATACAGTTTCATAATCGGCGAAGACAAACAATAAGTTGCTTTTGGTATACGTACTGAGAAACCTATGAGACAAATGAGTAAAATTTTAAAAGTGTGAAAATACTAGAAACATATATATGAGATTTTGTAATGCGCCAATGTGATTGTAGCACACAGTGAACCTTTTCATTAAAATACACAACATAAAACAATATATATATATATGTTCCACACAATCATGAGGAGAAAGGTGAAAAATTTACCCAAGACACCACTGTGCAAACAGAGGATCGGGAACCAGAACAAAATATGGTAGAGAAAAACGTTCTTCATGTGGAGAAAACAGATCGTTTGATGAAAGAAACATATGATAAATTTACCCTCTGGATACCTTGTTATAAGGAAAAAGTAATACCTTTGCAAAATCATGAAAAAGGTAATTCATGACCTTTGCGAGAGATGGGAAGAATATATAAACAAAATCAAAGGAGAATATACGAAATACCTCGATAGGTGATATAAGAACAAAAACAATGGGCCAATTTTCCATAGGAAGCACATATTACCTCTAAGAGTAGGAAATAGGAAATTTCATATTTCACATACCAAATTCACATACGTACTGAGAAACCTATGAGACAAATGAGTAAAATTTTAAAAGTGTGAAAATACTAGAAACATATATATGAGATTTTGTAATGCACCAATGTGATTGTAGCACACAGTGAACCTTTTCATTAGAATACACAACATAAAACAATATATATATATATATGTTCCACACAATCATGAGGAGAAAGCTGAAAAATTTACCCAAGACACTACTGTGCAAACAGAGGATTGGGAACCAGAACAAAATATGGTAGAGAAAAACGTTCTTCATGTGGAGAAAACAGATCGTTTGATGAAAGAAACAGATGATAAATTTAGCCCTCTGGATACCTTGTTATAAGGAAAAAGCAATACCTTTGCAAAATCATGAAAAAGGTAATTCATGACCTTTGCAAGAGATGGGAAGAATATATAAACAAAATCAAAGGAGAATATAAGAAATACCTCGATATGTGATATAAGAACAAAAACAATGGGCCAATTTTCCATAGGAAGCACATATTACCTCTAAGAGTAGGAAATAGGAAATTTCATATTTCACATACCAAATTCAAATATTGCATACTATTGCAAAATAAGGATGTAAAACAAGGTTGGATTCCTTAGGAACCCTAAACCCTAAACAAGGCACAGGCTAGTCTAATTATCAACAGCTTAAACCAGCGAGGAGATAAGAATGCCTTGTTTTTTAAACTAGCATAAACCCCTGTAACTGGGGTTTAATATGCACCTTGACATTGTCAAGCTCAAGTTTGCATATGCACCTTGACTCTGCAAATTGACTCTGCAAGTTTAATATGCACCTTGACTCTGCACATTACATTACGAACAGATAACTCTGCAAATTCGAAATGGGTCATACAATTTCATATAAATTCGAACAACTCTGCACATTATAACTCTGCACATTACATTACGAACAGATAACTCTGCAAATTCGAAATGGGTAATACAATTTCATATAAATTCAACAGATAACAAACTGTAAACAGCCCATAAACCCTAAACCCTCATATACCCATAAACTCATAAACAACAAACAGCCCATAAACCCATAAACCCATAAACAACAAACAGCGCATAAACCTATAAACCCTCATAAACAACAAAAAGCCCATAAACCCTAAGAAATCCTAACAAAATGCCATAAAATACCATTACAAAGGTTACAAAATATCCAAAACACAGATGTTGTGTTGAAAAACACAGAGTGCAGCTGGTAGGATTAAAATCCTACCGGATACATGCTTGCCGACCTTCCCCGGAGCTCGCCAACCTGCAACGACCTCTTCCACACGAAGGTCCACACTTGCAACACCTGCAACAAGAAGAAAAATAAAAATTAGCCAATGAAAACCACAAAAAACCACAAAAAACCAGAAAAACAACATTTGATCTCTAGCTTTCTACCAGAAAAACAACATTTGACCTCCAGCGTTCTAAAACAGCGACCGACTCCTCCCCAAAAAACAAAATCGCCGAATAAGACCAGCAACAGAGAAATGCGGATCAAGAAAACCAGGCAGAACAACAGAAGTAAAGCAGAAGCGCTGTGCGGACATCATACTCTGCAACACCAGCGAACAAGTCAACCAGCGCCTGCATACCAGGCGAAGAGCGCAGGTCCACCACTGTTTTCGCATGAACAAACACGTCTACCAGCACAGCAAACGCCTCTACTAGCACAGCAATAGGCGACCAAGCGCGCAGGTTCCGAGGCGGTTCCGCGCCATCTTCAGGGGGGGCTTCGCCCAACAACCGGCCCCGAGCAGAAACACAAAGGGATTGCAGAACATCACATAAATGAGCCCAAACGAACCTGATAACTGGCGCGAACAGACGCATTTAAAGTGGCATATGGTAGGGCACACATGAAGCTCCACGGTGGACAGGTGTCGTACCGGCTCCATGTGCTTTACGCGTGGCTTTGGGGGTGTGGCGGGGAGAGCGCATATGTATTGGCGACCCTCCCCTAATAAAGCTCAAAAACCCGCTTTCGAAAAGCTTAACGCGTTGTCAAAATCCGAGCAGCGGTTGAAACTTGAAAGGACTACGTAACAATTTCATAAACGTAATTGGTGAATGTGAAATATTGTACAATTGTAAAGCATTTCAGTAAAGATAAACCTATATATCTATAAATGCAAGATGTTAACTTGAAAATGCAAAATGTTAACTTGAAAATCCGAGATCAGCAGTATCGATAATTTCTGTCCACAAAATCCTGGTTTCTAATTAAGAGATTAATAATTCTACTAACTATCTTACCGACATTTTACGGGAAATACGTGATGGGGTTGGCAGTTGCACCAACTTAATTCCGTTAACATTCTCGACGGAATACAATTGGCAAAGAATTCAGTCAGGATCACATCGCCCCGTGATTTTGACATCTAACGAACCACCACTCCTCTTAAATGCACCGATTTCGGTGTTAGCCTTTCTATACCCTTTGTTCCTCCTCCTTAGTGCACACCACAACAAGCAGTTTATATTTCTTGTTGTTGGTAGGCTTCTTTAGGTAATCAAGATGGTGAGTGGGACTGCAACAAGTGAAGATTTGAGTGAGGTGGAAGCAAGGAGATTATGGAACGCCCTGGTGAAGGACAGCCACAACCTCCTTCCAAAGATTTTTCCTGATTTTTTTATCTTCCGTCACCTTCCTGCAGGGAGATGGAGGAGTAGGCACCATCAAGCAGGTCAACTTCACCCCTGGTTTTCCGGCTATAAAATCAACATTAATGGGGGATAAATCAATGTTGTACTTCCGCTTCTAGTTTTTTCCTCTATTGAATTAGAGTGCACTTATAATGTTTTTTGTTTTCGTGTCTAAGCTAACAAGGATTTCAGCTACGCCAAGGAGCGAGTTGATGAAATGGACGACGGGAAGATGGTGTTCAAGTATGCAACCATAGGAGGAGGGATGCTGGGCAAGAAACTGAGTGCCTCAAACTTTGAGCTCAAAATCGTTCCCAGGAAAGAAGGCGGATGTGTGATGAGTTGGATCTGCAACTACGAAACCCTCCCTCGTGCTCCGGTTGACGAAGGCAAAGCACAAGAGATGAAGGAACAGAGTAATGCCATGTTTAAGAAGATGGAGCAGTATCTGCTCTCCAACCCCACCTTATACTGCTAAATCTACATCTATGCATCTATCTATAAGTCCAAATATGTTTTATGGAACGGGCTATCTACAATAAAAGACAAATGGCTATGATATCTGAACCTTCCAGTTATCGTTTTACTCGTCTCTAATTCCGTCTCTGTAACGCTGCATTGCTATGAATCCGAGGGACTATTAGCTAAACTTTTCATACAGGATATTGCATGGTTTTTTTATCGGTTTATCATAGTGCATAATAATCATGCATATATTTTTAAATGATATTTATATGTATCTGTCAATCGGACTTCAAAATATTTTCAAAGCCTGTAATCTTTACCATAACTCAAAAATATCCTCAAGTGCAGTCGGATGAAATCCCCATAACACTAGATTTTAATCTATTGTTAACCTCATTAAACGATTATGGATGCCTGCTATGTTGGAATGTGTGGAAATAGGAGGATTGTGAGCAACCCCGCAACTGTACTTAGATCTAAAACTCTTCATTCCTGGATAAACCTATAGAAATATCAGTATTTCCATTTGATATTGTCCCGTTAAACTTCGTTTCGTTTTTATGCTTTACTACAGTTGAAATTCCTTTGCAGGAAAACCACAACGAGGCGTTTTCTGCTGAAACTATAAATTCGTTGATGGTATAATTTATTTTAAAAAATTAAAAATTCAAAAAATAAGAATGTTAGGAGCCTTTCAATCATCAAAAATTATTTGTAGGGTGGAAATAGATTCAGCATCATCAAAAGTTTATAAGACACCCAAAATTTTAAAATTTAATAATTATAATCCAAAATTTTTAAAAATTCTACCAAATTTTATTTTAATGTTGTAAATTTTTTTATTATTTTGTAAACTAATTTCTAAACTCTTTTCATTATTTTCTAATTAATTTATTAATTATTTTTCGGAACTAATTTGCTAACTCTTTTCCATTATTTTCTGGGCTAATTTTTTAGCTGTTTAAACTACGCGTTTAAAAGACTTTTAACGTGCTGACCATATCATTATTGATATCATTTAAAGTTTTGGATATATTAGTCATCTGATTTACAGATATTATAAGTGTCGCCTGATTCACGGATAGTGTACAGATATTGCTATCAGTATTATCTATTTTTTAATCTAACAAAAATAGAAAATGGAATATTATTAAAAATGGAATATTATTATATACTATGATTAATTATATACATATTACATATTTCGGGTTGAGGGGAATCTAATTTTAATAATTTTATATATTTAGTTATGATTTAATCACTCTAATTTTAGTGGATGGGAAATTTACATTTATTGGTAGAATGATAAATATAGTTTTATGATAAAGGGTTTGGTAAAAATTAAATAATTAAACTATAAACAAATATTATGATCAATAAAATATATTAGTGAAAAATGTTGGAAAAATATTATTATAAAAAAAGAATACAATAATTACCAGAAAGAAATAAGCAATAATTATAGTTTAATAAATATTCTTTATTGTTAAAATAAATAGATAATAAATGGAAAGAAAATATTAAATATGGAAAATTTTAAATATTTGTTTTCTATTTTGGATAATTAGATTATGACAGTTTACAACTACATTATTATTATAAAGAATACAACTATTAATAGAAAGCTACAAGCTACCAATGAATGATTATAAATTAATACATATTTATTATACATTTGGGGATTAGAATTTTTTTGAATTTAAACCTCTGTGATCCATATCAAGTTTTTTAAGAAGATTTTTCGGAGTAAATCACATTCTGATGCATTTGTTCTTTTTTGTAATGAGGGGGGGGTAAGACCCTTTGAAGAAGCTATATTAACCCTGGTATATATTACGTAGTTGCATAGACAGCAGTGCAACATGTGCGGTGGGGTGGATCCCAGGTGGGGAGGCTAACACTGTGTCGTCCCAACACACGGGATTTCGCCTACGGACATAAGAGAACAAATGTGTGGACAAATGCATTTGAATATGATTTGCGCCCAAAAACAAATGCGTGGACAAATGCATTCGAATATGATTTGCGCCCAAAAATCTTATGAAAAAACTAATTTTTTTTTTCAATTTTTAAAAACTAATTTAATATTTAATTTTAATAAAAATAATACACTTTGCAACATTTTTAAAATTTTGCAAATTAAGAAAATTTATGGGTAAATTTAATAAATTGCTTCATATTTTTATATGAAATAATTTGCTCATTTTATTTCGTGTAAAAATGATTGGCCCAACTTTTAGCATAAAATTATTGTATTTTAAAATGTCAAATCTCATAAAGAATATTAAAAGTAATAAAAATTAAAAATTTTAACAAAAATATTTCAAATATTTTAAAGTTTTTATTAGAGGTTAGAAAGATGAACTAAAACTTTTTACTTTAAAATACATTTTTTATTTTAAAATTAAATTTAGTGATTAAAAATGTAAACTAACACAATTACTAATTGTAAAGTCTCTATACTTTTAAACAAATTTCTACTCTTAAAATTCAAAAATTTCCTTTTGATTGAAAATGTAAAACGAATAACATTTGATATACATTTCGTCAAACCTAATTAAGAATAGTATATGTATCACTGAGGTGATATTGATGAGTGTATTTGTGTCATTGAGGTGATAGTGATCTATGTATCATGAGTGTACCATGTGTGAGACCTAAAGATTAGCATAGCTCTTTTTAGCGGTTTCAAATCTTTATAATTATGAAAGATTTGAACAATTGAATTAAGCAAACAATGTAATTGAACAAAGCTAAATTTTTTAGTGTGTTAATTTTATGTTTTTTTCTCGAATCCTTATAATCATGTAATCTTTGAACAATTGAATTAAGCAAGCAATGTAATTGAAAAGTAGCTATGGTTTTGAGTGTGTTAATTATCCCGAAAGGCGTTTTCTTGATGAAGTTGATTGGGCAAACATTTGTTTAGCTCAGTAAATCCCCACTCCATTTTTGTTGTTCTCTCCCATTGGAGTTCAACACATGTAAACCTTTTATCAAGCCCGATTTCCCCCGCTACACCAAATACAACCACTTTTCAAGGCGGGGAGTTAATGCCAGTTGTTGAGTACAACCTTCTTCGGCTCTCATCTGCCTTGCGTAGGTTCGGTTGTAGTTGACGTACAACCAACGCCTTCCTCTTCCTTGGATTCATCAATATCAGAAATGACATGCCACAGTTCGAGTCTTGTAAGCTTCAAAACACTCTGTAATTCAGACACTGGAGCGCCATCAACATGGCAGATCTGTGATCCGGTCTATGTCTTTTCAATTTTCCCTGGATCGCTCATTGTAGTGGGTGGAGTCTGGTAAGGGATTTAAAATTTGACCCCACACACATCATAACAAAACAAAGATCTAAATGTGAAGTCACGTGGCAGTCGAGACATCTTTGTGTTTATGTTTTCCCTCAAAATCATATGCTTGCAAGAGGGGAGGGGATTCATCTGGTCATTCACTCTCCATGAGAAATCAGTCGAGGGTTTGTATAGATAAAATGTGAACAGAATTGAAAGGAAGGAGATGCAGCTCACAAGTGAGGCCTGCACCTGGAGACTACACTCAGAACATAGAGATCACTCTCGTACACTCTATATTTCATCAATGAAAGTTTACATCATTAAGTACAACTTTAGAAATCAGGAAGTTGCAACCAAACTCCTAAACTCTAGGAACAAATCCTAAACTAAGGAGATACGTTACAACTTATGTAACCATTTCTCCATTAATACAAAATAATATTAATTATTTTCAACTCCCCCCCTTAATGAAGAAAGGGTTGTCCTGGACTCCTAGCATCCTTCTAAACAATTCAAACTTCACACGTGCAAGAGGCTTTGTAAAAATATCAGCCATATTATCACAAGTTTTACAATATTCAACCATAATTTATTTTGACTATAGTTTCTCTGTGATAAAATGGAACTGAGTGTCTATATGTTTGGTGTTTTTATGAAACACTGGATTGTATGCCAATTTAATGGTGCTCTGGTTGCCGCTTTTGATGGAAGTGGAATTCTTCTGTTCTTTTCCTGCATCATTGAGAAGCCTTCTTAACCAGATCGCTTCACACGTCGCTGCACACAATGCTTGATACTCAGCTTCACACGAAGACAAGGCTATAGTACTCTACTTCTTGTTGCTCCATGATATGACCCCAGATCCTATGCTGAATGCATAACCTGTGATATACCTTCGATCATCCAAGTTACCTGCCCAGTATGAATATGAAAAACCTGCTAGAATAACATCAGATGCGTTAGTGTATAAAATTCCATAGTTAACAATACCACAAAGATACCTCAACACACTTTTTGCTGCTACCCAGTGACTTTCAAGCGGTTTTGACATGAATTGGCTCAACACACTAACAGAGTATGCCAAGTCAGGTCTGGTTGTTGTGAGATATATCAAGCTACAAACCAGTTGTCTGTATATTGTAGCATCAACCTCTTTAGTGCCATCGTCACTGCACAACTTCAGATTCTGCTGCAAAGGTGTTGTTGCTGATCTACAGTGATCCATACCAAACTTTTCCAACAGATTTCTAGCCTACTTCCCTTGGGTCAGAAAAGTTTGCCCAATATCTTTGCATACTTCTAGTCCCAGACAATAATGAAGGCTTCCGAGATCTTTCATCTAAAAAACTTGTGCCATAAGCCTTTTGATTCCTCTGATTAAAGCATGTGCATCTCCTGTTATAATCATGTCATCTACATACAAAGAAATCAAAATAATATGCCCCTGCTTATTGTACTTGGTATACAAATTTGGATCATTTAAACTTCTATGAAATCCATACTCTAAAAAGAAAGAATCAACCTTTTCGTACCAAGACCTGGGTGCTTGCTTTAAGCCATATAAAGCCTTTTTCAATCTGTAAAAAATATGTTCCTGCCCCTGCTTTACAAACCCTTCTGGCTGTACTAAGTAAATTTCCTCTTTTAACTCACCATTTAAAAATGCAGATTTAACATCAAGTTGGTGTAGCTCTCAATTACATTTAGTAGCTAAAGCAATAAACATTCTGATTGTATTTAACTTTGCTATAGGTGCAAAAGTATCATCAAAGTCTATACCTTCCTGCTGTGAATATCCTTTTGCAACCAGCCTAGCTTTTAATTTCTCTATACTTCCATCTACATTCATTTTTGGTTTAAATAGCCATTTACATCCTATGGGTGTTTTATTCTTAGGCAGCTCAACTAAATCCTAAGTGTCTTTTCTAAGAATATATTCTATCTCTTCATGCATTGCAGCCCTCCACTCCTTAAATTGACTAGCTTCTTTGTAATTAGTGGGCTCTACAATGTTCAAAACATTTGACACCAAAGCATAGTCTCTCAATTTTAATGGTTTTTGAGTCTTCCTACCTGATCTCCTTGGTAGGGGACTTACCTCAAATTTGTTTTCTTCAGCTCTAAATGGGCTTGCATTATCACCTTCTTCATGTTCTTCTTTTTGCTCTTCTTTCTGCTCCTGCTTTCTTTCATCCTTGCTATTTCCATCCATCAATAATGGAATGTGCCAATCATCACCAATGTCATCTTTCCCTTCCTGTACCTGTTCATGAAACACTACATCCCTGCTTGAAAATGTCTTACGAGACTCAGGATTGAATAATTTAAATGCTTTAAATTCAGTGCCATAACCAACAAAGATGCATCTAACTGCTTTAGGGTCTAATTTCTTCTTATTAGCTTTGGGTATATGGGAAAATTCTTTTGACCCAAATACTCTTAGATGGTTTACTGCTGGTTTGAATCCATATAGAGCTTCAAAAGGAGTTTTGAAGCCAAGATACCTGGTAGAATTTCTGTTCTTCAAATATACAACAGTATTAATAGCCTTTGCCCAAAAACTATTAGACAGACCCTTACCTTGTAACATGCTCCTTGCACACTCCACTAAGGTTCTGTTTTTGCGCTCTGCAACTCCATTCTTTTGTGGTGTGTGTGGCACTATACACTGCTGAACAATCTCGTGAGATTTGCAGAATTTCATGAATTCCCCTAGCTTGTATTCTCCCCCTTGGTCAGATCGGAGAATTTTTATACTCTTACCAAACTGTTTTTCCACCAAGGTTTTAAATTCTATAAAGGACTGGAAAGTCTGACTTTTCTTGCTCAGAAAATAAACCCATGAATATCTAGTGTAGTCATCAGTAAATAACAGAAAATAATATGCTCCTCATAGTGACCTTGTCTGCATAGGTCCGCATATATCAGTGTGCACTAGTTCTAAAATATCTGTTTCCTTCCTCCTATCATGTACATGAAATTGTTCTCTATGCATTTTACCTAAAGCACAACCATCACAATTTATCTGAATGTTATGAAAGATAGGGAGACCCTCAACCGTACCTTTCTTCTGCAATAGCATGAGGTCCTGCAAATTCAAGTGACCGAATTTCTGATGCCAGGGTTGTTTGGTTGTCGATCATCCTGCAACCATGGCTCGCTTTGGCATACTCTTTGCATCCAGTCTGTATAGGCTTCCAACTCACATGCCTGTTGCAACTATTTCTTTCCTGCAATCTTTTATCACACAATGATTCTTGAAGAACTCGAGTTGCATATCTTGATCAGTCATCATGGATACAGATATCAAATTTTTCTTAATTCCAGGTACATATAAAACATTTTTAAGGTGACTAATTTTTGCATTTGATAACTTGACCGGAATCACCCCATAACCTTTAACCTCATATCCACTATCATCTCCTAGATAGATTTTTGATCCGTATGTACTTTCTTCAAGACTATCAAAAAATTCCTTTTTACCTGTCATGTGAGATGATACTCCGGAATCAACATACCAAATATCGTCCTCATTAGATGTTGAAAGGGCACAGTTGACTGTGAAGAGTCGAAATTCATCACTGAAATCTTTATCTTCTTCAACATTTTCTTCAACAAAGTATCCTTTGTGCTTTGCACTTGCGTGCTTTCTCTTTGCATCATCAACCTGCTTCTTCAAACATACATTATGTATATGACTCTTCTTTCCACAATAATAACATTTCTTTACACGATTATTTGCAAGCATACCTTTATGTGGATTCTTCTACGATGTTCCTCCTTTCTGCTGTGATTGCTGTTGTAGCTGCTTTCCTCTGAATGATCTCCGTTTCACCATCAGCGCAAGGTCATCACTTTGGGGGTTCAGGTTCTGCCGCTACTCCTCCTCTTGCAGCAAGATCCCTGTCAGATCTTCAAATGTGGGTGCTTTCTCCTTTGCCTCCAATCCAGTGACGAACATTTGAAATTCATCACGCATCCTGCTCAGTGTGATTGAGGTAAGATCAGAGTCAAACACCACCTCTCCGATGTCCCCTAATCCGTCTTTCATGTTTTTAATTCGCGCAAAAAATGCAACAGCATCCTCCCTTTCGTCCATTCTCATTGAAAATAACTTTATTTGAAGCGCCATAATTCGACTTGTGTTCTGGGTCTGATACAGATTTTTGATGGTCGTCCAGATCTCCGCGGACGTTTTACAGTCTCTGATGTGCGGGATAATACTGTCTTTCACGGACATCTTCAGCAAAACTTTCACCTTGTTCTCTCGTTTATCCCATTCTTGCTCATGTGTCCCTGCGTTCGGCCTCAGCTCATCACCTGTAACTATGGACCAAGCATTCGCACCCTCAGGGAAGGTCTGAATCTTAAACTTCCAATTTATGAAGTTAGATCCATCGAGTTTGCCAGACTCGTGAAGATAAGATTCCATCGTATTACTCATTCTAATCAGATCTACAAAATGAATCTACCCAACAGTGAAACAGTGAAAAGAGCGAAACCTGTCAAATCGATCTGTCACTTTTCTGCCACTGATCTACAATATCTGACAAATCTGCAAAATCAATTCCGCTTTGATGAGCAAATTCGTCGTTTTTCAATACAGCCGAAAAATTGATCTGATCAAAATTGATCCGATCTGCCTCTCCCGGATAGATCCGCAACTTCTCCAATCTGCTCCCCTCGCAATTTATCAAACGAAGATGAGGCTTCCTGCAGATCCCCTTGAAGGTGAATTGGCGCGCTCCGGAGCGAGGCAAAATGGCTGGCGCGATTTTCCAGTGAAATTCCACGCCAATCTGGTATTTTGGCGCAATGGCGCGATGAATTGCCGAACAGACACGCCAGTTGAGCTCCTTGGCACGACTGTCAACACAAAAAACGTGCCAACCCCCCTCTATTTAGAAAATTAAAAAAATCATTCGAGTCTGAGCCACGTGTTCTGCAGTCCACCTGCTCAATTAAGCACAAAACTCTTGTGTACACGCGGCCATAGAGGCCCCTCAAGCCACACAGGCAATTTTTCCACAAAGGCAAGCTAGCCACAAAAGCTCTTTAGCCACAGAGGTGATAAAATATCAGGCTCACCCAATCTGAGCTCTGATACCAAGATAAAATGTGAACAAAATTGAAAAGAAGGAGATGTAGCTCACAAGTGAGGCCTGCACCTGGAGACTACACTCAGAACAGAGAACAGAGAGATCACTCTCGTACACTCTATATTTCATCAATGAAAATTTACATCATTAAGTACAACTTTAGAAATAAGGAAGTTGCAACCAAACTCCTAAACTCTAGGAACAAATCCTAAACTAAAAAGATACGTTACAACTTATGTAACCATTTCTACATTAATACAAAATAATATTAATTATTTTCAACTTGTATGGCAGCAGAAATAGTGATCTTGATGCCTTTTTCATTAAATACTAAAATTGTGGAAATTGCAAATGGATTTGCGGAATCAGAAGAAGAGAGAGAGATAAATGCGTTCCAGGCAGGGATCCGAGCATGGAAACTAGGGAGCTCCAAATTCGTGGGAGCTAGGGGACTTGGATGACAGCATGAGGATATTGATGGCCGCTTCCTCCAAGGCTTTCAAAAACCAGTGTGATGTCCGCTCTGAGATGTCCGCAGGGCCGACTACACTCATTTCTTCTTCTACCGAGAATGAAGACCTTCTCGCGGAACGCATAAGTCAATTCGATTAGTTCCTCCGAGAGGTTTTTCAAAATCCTCGGGAGCACTTGTCCATTTAAGAATTAAATAGGACGTTGTAGAGTTCCTTCAAAATCCTGGGCAGCAGCAACTTGAATTTTCCCAATTACCTACCTCCTACCTTCGACTTGCATAACATCGTATTGCTCAACATTATTGGCCGCAAAAAATTGTGGTTATTGACAATAATTCATTAGATGGAACTGGGACCATTCACCTATCTGATATACCAGTAAATATACCACAAGATGAAAAGAATAATATTGTTAAAGCTGCAATTAAACAGAGACCACAAAAATGTTCTCACAGTACTACTAGAGGCATGAATTCAAATTCTTCTAATCTAAACGATGCCAAGAGTGTCGATGAAAGAAAATAGAAGTATGATAAAGCTCGAGCAAGAATGTTCAGCGTTAATAACAGTACAAACTCAGGGAGTAAATCTATTGAAGATGAACATGTTGCATTTGATAATTGTCAATGCCACACCTTACTGAGTATGAAGCCTGAGAAGAAGCCTTGTGTGGATTTCGTACGTTCTAACAAAGCTAAACCAATGTCTGAAGGGTTAATCTAGAATTGGTAGGATCAACAAACCTAAAGGAGAGAGGGAAACTAACAAGGTCAAGAATAACAGGGTTGCTGACAATCCTGGACGGTGGAGCGTTATGAACCGATTTCCAATTAATTCTCCCCCACTCCCCTACCCCAAAAGCTTATACCGAAATGGATGGACAGCTGAGAGGGCCTATCAAGCAAAAACACCACTCGCTAGCGCTAGGCTACACAGAGCAGTCAGCCAGAAAAGAATATGTGTGTCATAATAATAGTCATAATTTATTGGGTTGTTAATGTTATGTAAATTCATCCTTTTATTTTAAATCCTTAAATGTTTGTTTTCTTTTGACTTTTGTGTTAATCCTAGGAAATTTTATTTTGCATTTCCATCTACTCCACATCAGTTCTTTAGTTTAACACCCTTTTGTTATTAAAGATCTCTACCTGGTTATTTCCAGTTTTCGTCAATAGGTGCTGTTCAAGCACTTGAAAATTGAAATAAATCGAAGGTTGCTCTTCTATAATACCTTTTCCTCAACAAAAATAGTGGGAAAACTAACATAAGAGTTTTACAAATATATGACAGTAATGAGAAATCTTGTGACAAAATTATGGAAAATTTTATGGTAGGATATACCTAGCATCACTAACATAATGTTGGATCAACGTGCCTTAAACAAAGCAACTGAAAAGTCAAAATCATGGAACTTATTATTTTTACTACAACAATCAGCTAGGGAGGAAACTCCACTAATGACATTAACAACAACAAGAACCCTTTTGTGCATTTTCGTTTTTTGTGTCTAGTTTAACCTTTCAAGTGTTTTTGTCTGTTTGGAATTTAAACTTTTGTACTGCTATTAACTTTAATATTTGGACAAATTTGGTATCATAGATTAACCACAAATTTGTGCGCTTTGTTTGAACCCAAATCAGGTGAAATTTTTTTATATCATGGAACTTACCAGAGATATTATGTTCTAAGTGAAATGACATAGCTTTTATATACGATTTCACTTAGACTATAGTCTCTCAAAAACCGCAAATGAAATCTCTGGAATTCCTCTTCACTTACTGAAGGTTGCCTTTTCTGTTTACCCATAATAGCATGCCTATAGACCTGAAGATGGGGATGCATGCAATGCACTTGCTTTTCCTGGAAATAACAAGTCTGGGAAAAAGGATAAAAATAAGGTATTTGATGTGCTAGCTTGCGTCGTTATTTATGTTACTCATTTTGATTTATATTTGCTTAGAAAATTCAATGAACTTAAACGTTAAATGACATCTTTTAATATTAACCTTTTATGATATTTTGCTGCATTTTAAGGTTTAGAAAGACAGGAAGAGAAGTTCTCCATGCTTGAGTAAGAATGAAAAAGAAAGTTACGTCGGTTGCAAGTAAATTGAGCAACCACTTTTGTTTTGTTTTGTTTAGTACTTTTTTATGCTAACAACTTTTCTTATTGCACCGTATAAATCATATATATATATATATATAGATATATACACATACATTCCACAATTGGCCTTTTTTTTTTCATTTTCTCTGTTTTATACAGGAAGAGAAGGATAAAAGGGCGAGGCGATCTAATGCTCTTGAAATACTAGAGTATGTTTATATGCTTTTGACTTGCTTACTTTGTTTGTGCCTTTTGTAATTGAACAATGGGACCTATCATAATATTAAATAATATATACAATATATATTTCATGAATTATTCATAAATGTAGTAAACAAATGAAGAGAATTATATGTTGTAAAGAGAATTTTTGTACCATGGGTGTTAATATTTGACATGAGGTATGGATTGATATTTCCGGGAAGCACAAGCTTGAAGATGATGCACATGCTTTATTATTAAGTTCTTCTAGTAATATTGGACAGGTATTTCCAAGATGCTTGTTGTGTTTGTTCATAATTACAAACAATCCTTCTTTTGGCTGCAATTACAAGTTTAATGTATTGTGAATTGCACGAGTGTAGGTTGAAACTACGTGGGAGAAACTCTCTAGAGAAACGCGATTTCATAGAGCATGATTGGGAGTTCCATCGGAGATTCCAGTTTTTCATGGAAGGGTGACTGATTCAGTCGGAGTACAAGATGAAAAATGTACTGATGAATTTTAGGTTTTCAAATATACTCCAAAGAATAATATGCAAAAATTTGGCCAGATGCAATCAAAGAAAAGGAAACGAAGTTTCTTTCCATGCTTCTGCAAGTTTCAATGAAGGAGATTCAAATCCAGATAACATGATTGGAGATGCAAGAAATGATGCCTCTACTGACGGAAAATTAAACGTGGATAATACATCGATAGCAGGACTCAATATAAAACAAAGTGAAATGAGTCTCGGCCATGATACAAGATCTTCCATACATATTTCTATGCATAGGTTTTCAAATGGAGATGAACTAAATAATTCCCTAACCTCTACTGAACAGGATTTGGTAAATTAAAGGTGGATAATACATCGATATCAGGACTCAATATAAAACAAAGTGAAATGAGTCTCGGTCATGATACAAGATCTTCCATATATATTTCTATCCATAGGTTTTCAAATGGAGATGAACTAGATAATTCCCTAACCTCTACTGAACAGGATTTGGTTGTCACCAAAGTAATTTTCCCACAAAGTAACCATGATAAGTCTTTTGCATCCTAACAGCTTTTGGGCCTTTATAACCAAAGAGGTTCTGGTTCAACTAGTGTAAATCAAAAAAGGAGAATGCCAGATTGAATGTGGGAGAAACCGATTCAATTGATGTGATTCGAAGAAGAAAGTATCAGGTTATTTCCCAAGCCTCAAATTGAAAGAAAAATAATTGAGAAACTAGTTTTCATCTAATACCGAGAATATTGAATAACCTTTTGCTGTCTTTTTCTTAATATTATGTTTTGTGTTTCCGTATTTAAAAAAGGTTTGAATTCATGGAAATGGCACGCAATAACATGAAACTTGAAGCCATTTGCATCTTATTAACTTGGCAAAAGTTATCTTCAAAATTTGATTGCTTTGCTAGCTGTTATTGTTATTCTTAAAAGAAAGAGATATTTCCTAATGTAACTACACCATATTGTGTTCAGTATCTCAGTTGATTAATAGTACAAATAGTATTCCTCTGCTTGATCCTACATTTCTGTTGAGGTTTCCTCTTAGTGAATATGTATTTATTTTTATATGAAAAAATTAATCCCTAACGAGTCACGGGTGGCTAGTGTGTGGGGATTGTTCTCGATCCTTAAGGAAATCAACAAAACAAATTTGAATGTGGCTCGGTAGATTATTAAAAATTTAAACAACCAACTGGAGGCATTGGCTCTATTCCTTGTGTTGAGGATTATCGATGACAGTTATATCAAAAGAATTACTGTAATTAGGGACTCTTAATTAATTATCAATTTGATGTTAAGTGTCTCCTCTCCGAGTGATGGCCTTTGGAAAGCTTACTAGAACTATCAAGAGAATAAGAATGTAAACTACCACGTTTGAAAGTGTTGAGTACTTTCATATTGTAAGGGCGGTCAAGCTAAAGGTAGCCCAATTGGCCAATAGAACCATTCCTGTGGCAGTCTAAGAAAAAAAAAGTGGGGATATATTCAACGTCATTCCTTAAGCATTAAGCCTTAGTTATGAATTCGACCTGCATGAGAGAAAAATGGATGGCATGCTAACTCACTAGAGTGGGTTCAATATAATTCATGTTGATCAATGAGTAATACTCTAAAAAACACCCTCACATACTTGGTGATTGATGTGGGAGTAGGCTCATCAAGTGCTTTGGATGTTGAGTTTTATTACATGTGGGATAATGGAAAAAGATATGTTTACTAGTGAAATGCTATTATCAAAATGGTGTGAAAGATATATTACACTAGCTTTGGGGAACTAGTACAGTGTTTGAGTTTGATGTTGTAGGGGATATAAAGATTGTTCCATGGATCGAAGAACAAATAAAGGATATGCAAAGTAATTTGGGTAAGGCATCCTTTTATGTGGAGCTAGAAAATGAAAGTCTAGTGAAAAATATATCTAAGGGCCATATGAATGGTGAGGCAGATAAGGATTTCACAAGGGATAAAGACTAATTATAAGTGCAAAGAGGTATTTATGGAATTTTTTTATTCCTAAAGCTACTTGATCTTTTATGCATGGATGGATTTGTACTTAATTATTTAATTTCGTTGGTCATTTAATAAATCAAGGACATATATAGGTTTTAGTCAATTATTTATTTTGATCAACTTGGACACTTAATAGATCCAAGGTTGCTAGGAATCTATGTTAATAATTTCATTAGTTAAACATAGGTGATTTTTAAGTATGTTATGGAGTTATCCGACTAGTCCTTTCTTTAATTTGTTTAACTTTAAGTATAATCATATATGTGAGTTTTTTTTCAACTGTTTACTTTCCATTGAAGTAATTTGTTTTCCATGTATTGGTTATATTTATCTGATATGATAGTTTCAAAACAAAACAAACTACGTACCTGCAGATCATTTCTTGTGATCTCTTTTCTTTATCCAACCAAGTCTTCAAATGAAACAATCAAAAATTAATTTATGTACTCTGTTTGTATGTTTTTCCGATCATGACTTGTATGTTTATGCTGTAAGGCATGAAATTTTATGAGATTAAAGTTAATTGAATGTTTTCGTATTGATAATTTTTGGGTCTTTTTGTAATTGGCATTTGTCGAGTATGGGAGACCTTTACTACTTTCATAGTTGTTGACCTTCATTTCTCTGGTTTCTAAAATAAGTTCTCCTCCAAATTCCAAATTAGCAAAATTTGGAAGAAAAGATGGATTCTTTGGCTACGTCTGATGCCAAACCCTTTGTTTCTGCGATGATCTTTTTAGCTCTGAAATTTGCAGCTACCTTGGTAGACAAAGATGACTTGCAGAGGTGAACAAAAATGACTCGTGCTTTTCGACTATTTTTCCTTCTCGTTTTTTCCAGATTTCAAGAATGACTATACTTGAGCTCTACAACAGCTACAATTTCAAATGTGTCTACCATGTCTACGTATTGGAGCATTATTGTATCCATGTCCCTGAGTTGAGTTCAAAAATTTTATAGTTTCTACAACTTTTATGTTCATGTATGGGTTTCTAAGATAATGGGAAACTAAGTTCCCTGAACTTTGCAATCCAAAAGGTCCACATATTATAAGTGATCTTGGTAAATACCACTTGTTTGGAGGTAGGATTGATCAAACAAGCAGTGATTTTGCAAATAAAATATACACGACCTTCGTTAAAAGATGAGACCTATCTCAAATTTTCAATACCTTGGACAATGATGGTGATGTCATGGTTACTACAGATGATGTACGAGGGTTACTAGAAAAGATTGGAATTCAACATATCTCTGATGATAATATGAAATTAGTGATACGCTATTCTGAGCATATGAACTTCATAGTTTCCTTTCATTTTATGTCATGACTATTTTAATAACTATTTTAATTTTTGGTCTATGGTAGTCATTTTAGTTTTTGTTAGTTTATTTTATTTAAATTACT
>APFE030068338.1:23392-34976 GCA_000404065.3 Pinus taeda
TTACTTTAATTTAATTTAAATTAAGTACTTAAATTAAGTTTTATTTTTATTCCAAGCTTCATTTAGATATAGTTTAATATTTTGTTTTAAGAAATTGTTGATTGTTTGGATTGTAGGTGGATATGGAAAATTTTGAGATACAAAAGGTTAAAGAAACTCAAAAAGTTATAAAAAAAAAACGAATACAAAGCTAAAGGGGTTCCATTTTGTTTTGCAAAAATAGACTTTTTGTACTAGTGTAAGAGATTTCTTTTTTCTTTTGCACCTATCGATACAATTGCTAATTTTATATTTCCCTCTATGTTCCTTTATCAAATTGATATTAGAGTGAGGTTTCAGGGTAGATGAGAGAAAGAAGAAAGTCAATGGTTGCAACGTGTGTAAGAAGAGCTTTTATTTTATTTTTTTTATTTTTTTAAAGAAAGCCACAATAACGCATTGTACAATCTGTTCCACGCTAGTTATAGTGCTGGAAAAAACCATACACTCGTTATACTAATAATTTTTTTTTAACACATGGTGAATCGGTAACTGCCAAGCCTAATCTATGGGAAACCCAACATCAATCCTCTTAGTTGCCTCTATAACACCAAGAGTACATCCAACTACCTGCAAGTCGGATATACTAAGATCCTATAATTTTAGCAAGAGCAGACTCATGTGCCGCCAAAATGGAGGTGGGGAATCTATTTCTTGAGCTGCAACCATAGTGGATCATTGTACTCAATGAGATTTGAACTACGGTCTCTTAAGCTTCACCCAAATAAACTTATCATTAAACCACACATCACTATCCTCCATGTTACACAACAAACTTAAGAAATTCAGGATAGCGCCACCTCCTTGCAACGAGAAGTGCAATATCAGTAATGTGGGTCCTCCTCATAAACGGAGCGCATTAGTAACGCGAACCTACATGGTGCAAGGCTCATTAGGAAAGCCCAAACAACGTGGGCAAGCATTGAAAAAAATGCTTTATGTATTTGAAAGGGATAAGTTCATAAGTTTATTTATGAAGGGATAAGACTAAAGGTGATTCGAGGAAAACGTTTTTATTTGAGGTTGACGTTTATTAAAAAGACAAGTTTAAAACGTGTGTTCTAAAAGCAAGGGATTCGTTATAAAATACTAAAGTGTTTGAAAAGAGATATTCTAAAGGTTGTTTTTTAGAAGGTGAAAAGTTTATTAAAGTACTATTAAAGATGGGAGATTATAAAGTTTTGCAAAGAATTTTGTGGGGGGATTTTTTAAAGTGATTTATTCGTTTTTAAAAGAAAAAGAACACGGTTTTATTGAAAAGAGATTTTACGCATTTGTAAAGATCGGTTAGTTTATATAAACGGAATGAAACTGAACTCATAGCTTATATTAAAATTTTGAACTCAGAATATAAACTCAAAAATAGAATGAGAGACTGATACTTTAGTCACCTTCTAAGATAATCTATCTCCAGGCAAAATCTAGCATCTCTATATGAAGAGAAGAGAAGAAATCTTAGCTCTCATCAGATACTTGCAAGAGTTCAGTGTCTTACAATGAGCACAAGCTCTTTATTTATACAAATGTCAACCAGTCTAAACCCTAAGATTTAGATATGAGTGGACAACTCATATTATCTCGTTCCTTAAAGTCTTTCAACATGTGGAGACTGAATCAATGACTAAGTGGAGTGAAAAAGCACCCACGAACTTTTACAAATGGAACCTTATGTTAATTCTTTTCTTTAGAGATATAAGGACCTGAAGCTTCACGTGTGAGGAGATCTGCTAGACAGTTCTCAAACCTTGGTTTGAAATCAATAGTAAAGTCAAAGCAAGAGAACCAAAGTGCCCATCCGATGAGCCTAGCATTTGCTTCTGTCAAATAATTTCCTGGTCTGATCATTCATGTCATTTGCTTTACATAAATCCTTGGAATAAAATGTACAGGTTTTGGATATAATCTAAAATTCATGATCGCCTTTTTTTGCAGCGAGTACTTCTTTGTGGCTGCTAGGGTAATTTAATTCTGCTTCGTTGAAAGAACCAGAAGCATAAGAACATATTTCTTCAGTTTCTTCTTTTGTTTCTGAATGAACTATCTTTTCTAGCAATACACCCCCCCATGAAGTGTTTGATGCATCTGTTTCTAAAATATAGGACCTGACATCGAGAGGAAGCTCGAGTGATGGTAATTGGGTCACTTTCATTTTTATATTTTGTACCATAGTTGTCACGGCATTAGTCCATTTGGGCAGTTCTTTTTTCAGTATTTGTTGGAGGATCACCAGATCTTGTGCTTGTCCTTTATAAAACCTCCATATATAATTCAAACTTCTAAGAAAACGTTGCAGTTGACTCTTGATGGTAATCTGGTTTGGCAATTTTTGCAAATTTTTCAAGATGTGATCCTAAAGAGAGATGTGGCCTGCATCGATCCTTAAACCTAGAAAGTCAATGGCAGTGATACCAATCTCCATTTTGGTCTTATTAAGGGCTAAGCCATGTTAAAAACAATGCTCATAGAAAATTTGGAGATGTTTCTGGTGTTTCTGAATATTTTTTGAACAGATTAATAAAGCATCAACGTAAATGATTAACGAGTCTAATCCTTGGAATACATCTTCCATACGTTTATGAAATTCAAAAGAAGAATTTTTGAGTCCAAAGGGCATTACCTTTGTTGACACCTAATCATCAGGATTGGGTGAATAACTTAATTGATATAAATAAATAATAGAGAATATGAATAGTCACCGAGAGATGAAATGAATAGTCTCTCCCTATTGTATATAACAAAGACCAACCTAAATGAAAATAAAAAAGTTGTTTTGAGGAGTTACTGCCTGGTCTGACATGGTATCAGAGCTAGCACCATTTTTGGCCTCTAACTACCATTGTAACTCCCTTCTTCTTGATAATCAGGGTCTTCCCTCTGCCTGATAATCTCAGTAACGCTTGAGATTTTGCTGCTCTCTCCACGCCTGTATAACATTGCCCCATTACTAGGCTGCTCCATCTGAAATTTACCATTATGCTCTGACATGGCATTATTCTTTGCTCCGATGAGTTTGTTTTTACATCACACTCACCAAAATATGGTTAGGCTTGGGTAAACGTATTCATTATTTGTCCCCTCGAATAGTCATTTTGGATGAAAGCTTACCAAACACTAAAACCTTAGTTCTCCAGGTTCTAGGTTTCTTAAGTTGTTGAATACACCATAAAATGTTGTCTCACTATCTCAGTCTCCACGCAAACATTGATGACCATCATTCCATTGATACACGCATTCCATTGATATACAATTCTACTCCATTAATATATAATATATGTGTTCCATTGATATGGTATATGTATTCCATTGGTATATGTGTTCCATTGTATACGTGTTCCATTGATATTCTACTTCAGGCACACAGTTATGCTAAGTGTGCTCGCCCATATACTGCCATCCTCCAACAACATCACACTTGTCACTTGTTGTCCCAAAATACTACGTTACACTGTCATGATATTCTACTCTAGGCATGCAGTTCTGCTAACTGTGCTCACCCATATACTACCATCCTCCAACGACATCACACCTACTGTCCCAGAATACTACGCTATGTTAGCTCATTCCCATAATACACCGATGTATTAAAACGGATGTGGACAGAGAATAGTATAGAATTATTGGTCTCATAACAGCTGTGGAGATGAGCTCATATGGCCTACAGTGTTGAAATGGTGTGCCACTCTGATCTTTGTGCACTCACGTGAAGCAGCGGAATTTATGAAGGGATTCATTTGGTAAACTTAAATACATTCAATTTTTTTAATGATTGGTCCAGAACACTACCATGCTACGAATGATCTTTTAATATAACTGTGGTGTAAACACATACCATAGTTATGACAACATTTTTATGACAGTACTATACTGAAATAGAGTATTATAATGAAACGCGGAGGGTATTCAAATGCACTTTGATATCCACTCTAATACCTCTATCAAAATATTTTTTTTAGCAACAAAACTTTTTTTAACAGTATGCATTCAATCATATCTGTTGTGGGAGTAGTTCTTACTGGTAAGGAGAACTATCCTGAGTGGTCCCGCATGATAAAACACACCCTCATTTTCAATGAGTTGTGGAAAGGAGTGTGTATTGGAGACAAAGACAAAGAGCTAGAATAACCTACCTCAGACAAAGAGCTCACCATTTGGGAAAATAAGAATAGCAAAGCCTATGCATTAATTGCAGCATCTATAAGTGAAGAGCCGAGTCGCCATATTTCGCCATTTTCAATTGCTTTCGAAGCCTTACAAAAGCTGAAAGAACTCTATGACTCACATTCTACACTTGAAGTTGTTCAACTCATGATTAAACTCTTCATTTTTGAATTGCAAAATAATGATCCTCTTGCTCTTGCATTCGAAGAAAAATCTATAATGCATGATATCAAAGCCACTAAGGTTGAATTGGATATTCCTCTTATCACTTTTCTCAAGGCACTTTATCCTACTTACTCCAATTATCTTGAGTCATTGCAAGAAAATGGAAATCTTAAAGATATTACCTTTGACTCTCTTGTAAAAAAAAATTGTTGAAAGAGAGAAACCTTTTGGAAACAAGACAACCCCTGAATCTTTTGAAGAGGTCGTGTGCCTTGCTCATAAATAAAATAATCTTGCTCAAGATTCTTCCAGAGGAAGAGGAAGATATTTCAGAGGCAGGGGAGGCAGACACTCTCAAGGAGAAAAGGGAGACTTGCACTACATATGCTGCAAAAGAAATGGATCACATGATGGCTCTACATGCAAGTTACCATGGGACAAAATTGAGAAGCAAAGAAACCAATAGAAAGGTAAAACTAATGACACTGAAAAAGGTAAAGCACCTGAATCCGCTCATTATGTTGTGGCACAATGTAATAGCAGAGTAAATGAAGACTTATTTAATGCTTCACTTGCTTCTTGGAAAAATGATTGTTTGTTTGATTCAGGAGAAACTTGCCACATGACTCATAGAAAAGATTTTTTTGAACAATTCAGTGATAATGTTGATGGAGCAGTATACTTTGCAGACCAAACAAAAATCAAGCCATCAGGGCTTGGCATAATCAGGCTTAAATTGCCTAGTCTTCCAGACTTTCTTCTACATCATGTTCTATATCTCCCATAGCTGAAGAGAAAATTGTTGCCCTTGGTCCACATCCGCCAGGAAGGCCACTCCATTCATATTTTTTATGGCAAGCTTGAGGTGAGAAAAGAATCTGACCACTCACTTGTCATGAGGGGAATAGAAGAAGAAAGGCTTCTCAAGCTACAAGGTACCTCTGCTCGTGCACAAACTTTCCCATACAATTACCATTATGAAGAAGGTACACTTCCATGAAGTTTATTATGGCATGTTATATTTGGATATTTGAACTATTATAGCCTCTGCTTGTTAAAGAAAAATGGTGTTGCTGGTTTGCCTACAATTCCTAGGAAATTTAAGCAATGTGATGCTTGCATTCTAGGCAAGCATGACAAATAGTTTTTTCATGATTCCATTCAAGAGCACATAGAAAACTTGAACTCATTCATTCATATATATGTTGTCGAATGCATGTTCCTTCTGCAAATGGAAATAAATATATAATGACATTTATTGATGACTACACCAGAATGTGTTGGGTTTATTTATTGAAGAACAAATCTGATGCTTTTCAAACATTCAATAACTTTCATAAATGGATTAAAAATGTTGCACAATCTCATATTGGGTCTATTCACACTGATAATGGAAAAGAATACACATCAAATGAATTTGAAAACTATCCTTGCCAACATGGGATCAAACATCAAACAACTGTGCCTTATAATCCCCAAGATAATGATGTAGCTAAAAGAATGAATAAGACAATCTTAAATATGGTATGCTCCATGCTCTTCTTCAAAAATGTAAAAATAATGTTTTGGGCTGATTTTGTTCTATGTGCTGCATATATAAAGAATATATGTCCTTCTAATGCCATTATAAACAAGACTCAATATTAAATGCAGTATGGGCACGTTCCTTTGGTAAAGCATCTCAGGGTCTTTGGTTCCACCAATTATGCCTTGATACTAAAGGTACATAGAAACAAACTTGGTGCAAGAAGTTGTAAGTGTATCTTCCTATGGTATTCAAACACCTCCAAAACATACCGTCTCTATGATGAAGTCAATAAAAATTTTGTTGTATCTAGAGATGTAGTTTTTCTTGAATCATCCAAAACTGACAATGTTGTGGAGCGGCAAGTTGATCACTTGGATAGATTCACAAATGCAAAATCATTTCAAGAATTTGATAATTAGATTCCACATCTTGAAGGGGGGATTCCTATACTAGATCAACATTTGGAATCTTCTTCTGAAGAACTCTCTTCCTCGCATGAAACTCCAACAACGAATGATGCTTTAAGTGATGTGATTGATAGAATTGAAAGACTTAATCTTGATTCAGTCCCAACTCAATCAACAGAGCAACCTGGACAATCTGAGGAAGGTCCTCCAAAGTGGATGATAAAGACACTTGAAAGTGTTCATCCTGATGAGGTTGGAAAGACAGGAACTAGAAATTCAGACTAGAAAAATGGAGGTGATGTAGATGACTCTAATTCACTTGTTGATATGGATGTTTCTTATGATTTTGAAGTGAATTTTTCTACATATTTTGAACCAAATTCCTTCAAAGAAGCTACTTCTCATGATGAATGGAAAGAAGTGATCCAAAAGGAGTATGATGCCCTCATAAGGAATGGCACTTGGAAGCTGGTTGATCCTCCATTAGGAACCAAACCAATTGGCTACAAGTGGGTCTACAAGAACAAGTATAAAGTTGATGGCTCACTTGCCAAGCACAAAGGCAGGCTTGTGGCGAAAGGTTTTGCACAAAAGGAAGGGGTCAATTATAAGGATACTTTTGCCCCCATAGCAAAATGGGCTACAATCTACACACTCTTTGCCCTAAGAACTCAGAACGGTTGGAAAGTCCATCAAATGGATGTAAAAACTACTTTCTTGAATGGAGATCTAAAAGAGAATGTTTTATGTCCCAGCCTGAAGGATTTGCTATGAAAGGACATGAACATAAAGTATGCAAACTTGTGAAATCCTTGTATGGCCTCAAACAAGCACCACGAGCCTAGTATGAAAAACTAACTGAGCATATTTTGACACTCAATTTCAAACATTATGATCTTGATGATGCAACTTTATTTGTCAAGAAAGTTGGCAAAATAGTTTTATATCTTGTGGTATATGTAGATGATCTTTTGATGACAGGGAACAATGAAGGCTACATTGGGCTATGTTCATTACTATATTGGTATTGATGTAACTCAACATCCGAAGTCCATATTTCTTTCTCAAAACTAATACATTGGATATATGTTGAATAGGTTTGGCATGATAGAATGCAATCCTCTTACTACTCCAATGGAACAAAACTTAAAACTCACATCCACTGAAGGAAAAGAATTTGAGGATGCAACAAAGTATAGACAGCTTGTAGGAAGTCTCAACTACCTAACTACTACCAGACCAGACATTTCATTTGTTTTGGAATCCTCTCTAGGTTTATGAAAAAGTCTTGTGAGGGACATTGGTCTGCTGCAAAAATATTGCTAAGGTACTTGAAGGGAACTCAAGACTTTGGAATCAAGTATACACAGGTGGATGACTTCAGCTTGTTTGGATACTTTGATTCAAAATTTGATGGGGACAAAGAAGCTGGGGTATCTACTTCAGGATATGCTATGAGTCTTGGATCAGGAGTTGTGTCCTGAAGATCATGCAAACAATCAGTTCCAACAGATTCCACAATAGAAGCAGAATACGTGGCAGCAGTTGAGGCAACAATAGAAATTGTGTGGCTCAAGAAAATTCTTGAAGATTTGCAGGTAAAACAAGTACAATCGACTCCACTCGTGATTGACAATACCTCAACAATAAACTTGGCCAAGAACCCAAAGTTCCATGATCGAACAAAGCACATCAATAATAAATATCATCTGATTTGACATCATGCTGAGGCCAAAACAATCCACCTCTGCCATTGTTCCACTAATGAACAAATTGCAGACATCTTCACCAAAGCGCTTGGAAGAGAAAAGCTTGAAAGATTCAAAATGATGCTTGGACTCACCAACATCCCTTTAGATTAAGAGGGGGATTGTTGACACCTAATCATCAGGATTGGGTGAATAATTGAAATTGATATAGATAGATAATAGAGAATATGAATAGTCATGGGGAGATGAAATGAACAATCTCTCCCTATTGTATATAATAAAGACCAACCTAAATGAAAATAAACGAATTGTTTTGAGGAGTTACTGCCTGGTCTGACAACCTTCTGTTGATATGCACCATGGGGTACAACAAAATAAGTTTTGTACCTATCTTCTTTTTGGATGCTGATTTGATAAAATCTTGATTTGAGATCAAACTTCCTGAAGATTGTGCATCGTTTTATTTTTTGGAGGAGTGTGTTATAGACATTTTTGGGCACTTCAACCCCAATCATAAATGTCCATAAAATGAGGACTCATAAGTCCCTAAAAGTGTTGCTTCACTGCCTAAAGGAACAAGGTCAACTAATTACATCATCTCCCAAAAGTTCTCCACTGAAAACTGCTCATAAATGGTCAAAACTACACCATACTGAAAGCTCAATGCAGGGGGTGCGATGCATATCACCTTCCTAGTGTACAAGGTGTGATGCATATTGATTTTATCCTCTATAGTGTGCGATGGTTGGGAATGGACAAATGGCAGGGATAAAAATGTGAGGTGGAAAATCATGGAATCTTCCAGAAGCTTCCCCTCTGACACTTGCCTCTCCATTTTCGAGCAAGAATGAGTAAGAGATCATCATTCTCCAAGTGGAAGCAGGAACTATCAGAGAGAAGACACTAATTAAGATCCCAGAAGATGACTCACCTCTTTGTAATCATCTATATATGGATCCCTCATCACAGAGATCAAGAGGCTGGAATTTTGTATCTTATAGAGAAGTGTTGTTGGTTTACTGGTGTACATTCACAGTGTTGGGTGATCTAGCTTTGCTTGAGGTGAAGAAGGGCTCTTAGCTGGAGGATGATGATGGGTCAGAGCACATGGCTGTAATCCCCTTGCTACGTTTCATCTGAATAAAGCTATTCATGTTTCCTTCCATATTCTTGTGAACTTGTTTATATATGCATGTATATGGTCAATACACATCTGATCCTGTATTATTTATGAATTTAGATCTTTGTTTCTTGGATAGTAGTATGTTGTTGTGATTCCACAGGTTCTTTTGAAGTTGGGCAGACAAATAAGAAGCGGTGAAGCTCTATCAGGAATGAGAGGAAATCAAGCGCGAGACTCGGGTTGGTCTTCTTGGTCCTCCTCTCATCTATTTTTATAAAAGGAAACAACAATAGACTTTGATTGTTTGTTTCTAAGATAGCCACCCATCTTAGTGGGAATAGCAGCATCTGAGTGCACACTATTCCCCGATAACAAAATGGCGACTCCACTGGGGAGCGACTAGATTACTTGTTAGCCTATCTATCCTTGTTTCTTTTACAAACTTACAAACAGAGCCTGAAGTCAAGCAAGCTAGCCTTCGAACTGCATTTGTCATACAAATGCAAAGTAGATCAATGTTGCTTCAGTCTATCTCTAGGTTTTGTTTATGAATTAAACAATAGATCTGCAAGCAATCTAATTACCCTAAGTGGTGGCTCTAGTAACCTCTTAGATCACCCCTGTGTTTTACATACATTGATCTTTACTTAGTCGGCCTAAACACCTAAACTAGATTGCAAACTGTGAGTGAAATCTCGTTCAAAGTCTCGCACTGCTACCATCGCACCCTGCCTTCAAGGCAGCCTGTATGCATCTCACTTCCTGAGTGCAGTTGGTGTGCTGCATACTGAGTTCACTGTGTAATAGGTGCGATCGTCAGGGAGAGTTAACTTTACCCTCCGACTGTGGATTTTTATCAATGTTTTCAGTCTTATACAAGAGTTTTGTTGTCTGTAGTCAGTGTACTTCTGTGAAAACCCCATTCTCTTGCATTATTCCGCCTCATTAGTGCAAAGAACTATAAATGTTTTTATGTATTGTGCGTCATTTTTAGTTCTCTTTTGCAAAAAAGTAGCATAGTCGAACTATCGTCTCTAGATCTGAAAGTGTCGTAGCTGTCGTTTTTAGTTTTAGAAAGCAATCCCATTGTTTTGGAAAGTCGATTAGACAGTTATTATTGCATAGGATTTGAATTAGTAGTTTTAAAGTGTCGCAAAGCAATTTTCGTTTCAAAATCACAAAATGTCTCTCTTGCTTTCACTTCGTTTTGAAAAAGAATTTTGTTGAGTACGATCTCTTTAAAAGTAATTCATTTTTGCACATAGCTTTCTTAACGTCATTCACACATTAAGAGAGCTGAAACAAATACATGCATGTGCATTTTCATTTTGATTGCTTGGCTTGATTTAGGACTGTGCATTTAGTGTGTGCTCTGTGCTCTGTGAAGAAAATATTCTTGACTTTCTTCCCTTAGTAGCTAGGATTTCATTGCTGAAAGAAGATTAAACGTTTGTTTATCATCTTAGGCTGCATTTTAGGAATTATATACACATCACGTGGTGAACCTAAAAGGCAAATTGTTAAGCAAGATCAACTTAAAATAAATTCAATGAATCTAACAATGCTTTGGAACTTAACACGCAACATCTAGAGGTCTAGGCTAGAGACGTATTCCAGTGTCATAAAACCTGGTAACTGTTGTTTTCAGTGTTGGTTGGGTGATTCCTCCACTCTGAGACGACAAGTGCCAGTACGAACTTGTGCTCCCATGTACCATCGAGTATATATTGGGAGACCACAATAGGCTGCATCCTTTATCCTTAGGAAGCCGTCTCTGCTTCCCTATCGATCACAATGCACTGAACACAACATTCGGGAAGATTGATTGCCATACCGTAAAAAGTATTTTGCAGTTTTGCAATTGGTTTCGTAATCCTCTCTACCTAGATCTCGAGAGAAGTCCATTTTGCTCCTTTTTAGACTCCTTAAAAGAAAAGGTCCTCTGAGCACTTGTCACTTCAGGCTCAATAAAAATCAAAGGTGACTAGAGTCATCTTTTGTTTTTTCTCGACTCTCTAAAATTGAAAAAACAAGTTGTGTCAAAGCGTCTAAAAATTTATTTTAAATTGGAATAACACCAAATTCCCCCATGGTCTTTAGGTTGAGAAAATGGAGTCTACCAACCAAGGGTTTCCCCTTGGAGGAAATCCTAGTCCCTTCTCCTCTTGGGGAGATGTTGGTGCACCCCATATGGCCACTTTGTCACTTCCAGGGTTGAGAATTGGTTTTCCTATCTGGCTCTTCTCTACCTCTGTCGTTCAGAATCCTGTAATTCCTAAACAGTCGAATCAGCAACTAGACGACACTAGAGTTTCCTCCCAACCTTCTACTTCATTTGATTCTCCCTCTCCTCCTTCCTCTTCACTTGATAAATCCGATAAAGCTAAAAATCAAGTAACTGAGAAGAAGAAGAAGTAGAAAGAGAAAAAGGAAAAGAAGAAAAAGGAACCAAAAT
>APFE030068338.1:34996-66492 GCA_000404065.3 Pinus taeda
AAAGTAGATCAATGTTGCTTCAGTCTATCTCTAGGTTTTGTTTATGAATTAAACAATAGATCTGCAAGCAATCTAATTACCCTAAGTGGTGGCTCTAGTAACCTCTTAGATCACCCCTGTGTTTTACATACATTGATCTTTACTTAGTCGGCCTAAACACCTAAACTAGATTGCAAACTGTGAGTGAAATCTCGTTCAAAGTCTCGCACTGCTACCATCGCACCCTGCCTTCAAGGCAGCCTGTATGCATCTCACTTCCTGAGTGCAGTTGGTGTGCTGCATACTGAGTTCACTGTGTAATAGGTGCGATCGTCAGGGAGAGTTAACTTTACCCTCCGACTGTGGATTTTTATCAATGTTTTCAGTCTTATACAAGAGTTTTGTTGTCTGTAGTCAGTGTACTTCTGTGAAAACCCCATTCTCTTGCATTATTCCGCCTCATTAGTGCAAAGAACTATAAATGTTTTTATGTATTGTGCGTCATTTTTAGTTCTCTTTTGCAAAAAAGTAGCATAGTCGAACTATCGTCTCTAGATCTGAAAGTGTCGTAGCTGTCGTTTTTAGTTTTAGAAAGCAATCCCATTGTTTTGGAAAGTCGATTAGACAGTTATTATTGCATAGGATTTGAATTAGTAGTTTTAAAGTGTCGCAAAGCAATTTTCGTTTCAAAATCACAAAATGTCTCTCTTGCTTTCACTTCGTTTTGAAAAAGAATTTTGTTGAGTACGATCTCTTTAAAAGTAATTCATTTTTGCACATAGCTTTCTTAACGTCATTCACACATTAAGAGAGCTGAAAAAAATACATGCATGTGCATTTTCATTTTGATTGCTTGGCTTGATTTAGGACTGTGCATTTAGCGTGTGCTCTGTGCTCTGTGAAGAAAAGATTCTTGACGTTCTTCCCTTTAGTAGCTAGGATTTTCATTGCTGAAAGAAGATCAAACATTTGTTTATCATCTTAGATTGCATTTTAGGAATTATATATACATCACGTGGTGAACCTGAAAGGCAAACTGAGAAGCAAGATCAACTTAAAATAAATTCAATGAATCTAACAACGCTTTGGAACTTAACGCACAATATCTAGAGGTCTAGGCTAGAGTCGTATTTCGGCGTCGTAAAGCCTGGTAACTGTTGCTTTCAGTGTTGGTTGGGTGATTCCTCCACTTGGAGACGGCAAGTGCCAGTACGGACTTGTGCTCCCACGTACCGTCGAGTATATATTGGGAGACAACAATAGGCTGCATCCTTTATCCTTAGGAAGCCGTGTATGCCGCCCTATCGATCGAAATGCACCGAACACAGCATTCGGGAAGATTGACTGCCGTACCGTAAAAAGTATTATGTAGTTTTGCGATTGGTTTGGTAATCCTCTCTACCTAGATCTCCAGATAATTCCATTTTACTCCTTTTCAGACTCCTTAATGAAAAAGGTCCTCTGAGCACTTGTCACTTCAAGCTCAATAAAAATCAAAGGCGACTAGAGTCATCTTTTATTTTCTCTTGACTCTTTAAAATTGAAAAAACAAGTTGTGTCAAAGTTTCTAAAATTCATTTAATTCGAAAAACATTTTTCCCTTTTTATTTTGAGTTGATCAAGTAATCCATAATCGTGGAAGAAAGTCAATCAAAACCCCGTCGTTCATGGAGACTCACGAGTCAACCATCATTGATTTCAGAAGCGAAACCATTCCGGACGAAACAAACTTGTTTAACCGGATCGATGTCCCTTAGGTTGGTTGGGGAAAGCACTCCAACATCCTCAGAGACTCCGGTTACTCCAAACATTTCTGGAATCCCTACCACTATAGAAGAAGTTTCGCAACAACAAAAGGACATTACAACAGATCCTAGTGTGACGGTTAACACTTCTATTCATGAACTGGCTCTGTCTACAACCGATTCAGAAGGTGTTACTCCCCAATTGTATTCTCCTGCAGAACTTACATCTTCTTCGGCACCAGAAATAATTTACGGACCTGACGCTCTACATATTCCTCCTGGATTGATTGCCATAGAAGAGATTGTGGAAGATCCTCCATCTAGCACTCCAACGCAACTTGGAGCTGGGATCGCCTTGTATCCTTCTTCATCAGGAAATATTCACCCACCCTAGGAAGTTCCTGAGGAATTGCTGAGTAATCTTTTGGATAGGCTTAATATGTCTAAACAACCATCAACATCAAGGACTGTGTCACTCGACACAGCAACAGCAGAAGTTCCTTCTGCTATTTCGACAATGTTCACCGACGTGCCATCTATCCCAACCAGCTTTCAATCGTTGGATGGAGTCCATTCAGGGACTATTTCGATAGTATGGACTGTTCCCGTTTGTTCGTCCGGAATTATATCTGGAATCTCTTATGTTGAGTCTCGACAAATTGATTTGTCACAAGGCCAATTTGGGCAAACTGGTCCCCAAAGGCAAATTATTCCTTTGAGTACTGGATTAGCCTCATATGGAGGGCCATATACCCTTTCATTGTCTTCCTCGGAAGGACAACCATGTGTGAGTTCGCAACACAATTTGGGTTATGCTGGAATCACGACTAGTAGTTGGGTACCAATCCTGTCTCAACAACCAAGAGTTGTATGCTTAATACAACAAAGTTCACCTATGACAAACATCCCCACTACGCCGACTATTGTGGCAGTATCACAAGTATAAGCGTCATCAGTTGTATGCCAACCTCAAGTTTCGCAGGTTGCAATACAAAAATTAATTGTACCCCTAACACAACCACAGTCGCCAACTAGTGGAATGACACAGGTTCAAATGGGGAACACCAATCCCCATCTTGGTCAAACAGTCAGTACTGGACAACAGTCCATGGCTTCATAACCATCGCCGGTGCAATACCAACAACCGCAATTCGAGTAGGCTTACCAAGGATATGAGCAAGAAGTCTTTGCAAGTAATGGGCAGCCGTATCAACCATATCATAATGGTTATGCCCATCAATCTTACCAAAGTTACAAACATCAAATGCATTATGCTGGTATGCAAAGACCGACTGCTCAAACAATTCCGTTTTATCCTGGGTATGCTCAACCAAGCCTAAATCAACAGTTGCCCTTCATGGCAATTCTAGAGTTACTGAATCTAAGTCGACTAACGAACAATCCAATTGCCTACGCCCCTTGGTGGCCAGTGATTCCGCATAAACTTTCGTCGGATATTCCTAAATTTAATGGAAATCCGTGTGAAGACCCATCGAATCATGTGATGACCTTTCATCTATGGTGTTCATCAAACACTCTTAATGATGATTCGATTCAGCTTCGCCTCTTTCATTGCACGTTAACTAGTCCGGCAGCAAAGTGGTATATCGAACTTCCTATAGCTTCATTTGACAACTTCAGTACCCTAGCCACAACTTTTTTAACCCATTTTCAGTTACCTATCAGGTATGAAATAGGAACCGAGCTGCTTACCAATTTTAAACAAATGACAGCCACTCACATATCCGATCATATTCATGAGTGGCGACGTCGTCGTAGAATGGTAAAAACATATGTTCTTGATCAACTATTGGCTGAATGGTTTATTAAGTCACTGTTACCCACTATTACATAAGATGTGGCGAAAGGAGGAGTCGTCACTGAAGAGCAAGTTATTTCTCTTGCACAATAACTAGACTTGATCTATACACAGTCTGGCACACTCTACGATAAAATCCATGATGCTCCTAGACCAGAATTCTCCGTTCCTCCACCTCCTGAATCAAACAAAGACTCTCATGTTGACGATGGTGTGATAGGTACGATAAGCACTAAAACCGCGAAGGCCACATCGAAAAAGGCCTGCACAGTTTCGAGTCAAGATGCAAATGAGGAACTTCTAGCCTTGGAAGTAAATGCCGTGTCGACAGACATTGGCAAGGAAACCAAGCAGCTAGGAGGTAAGAAGAAAAAACAAGGGAAGAAGAAAAACCAGGGAGACTCGTCTCCTAGAAAATATTTTGCGAACCCTTCTGGGAATGCGAAACCAAAAACTCCATGTCATATATGTGACGAGGATCATTGGACACGAGATTGTCCATATAAAGAAGAACTTAGAAAATCTATCAAAAGTTCAAAAACCTCGGCTGTATTGACTGATCCATTTCCAAACCTAGGAACAAATCTGGTTGCTAGCAAAAATGCTTCCCCGTCCCAAGTGCTTATGTTGTCAGTCTCAAAGCAACTGAATGATGTTGAACAACAAGGATAACGATCAACCTACTAGTTCAACAACGACTTCAACGAAAGTCGTGCCACCCATCGTTCCTGAATTAACAACAAAACCGCAAAAGGGAGTAGTACACAAATCAACATTTAATCCTCGTGCCTAAGCAGCATAGCACTATAATATAGTGGAGGATTTAGCTCAATCGCCATCCGTGATGTCGACTCTTGAGGTACTGCAGAACTTCCCCTCCCAAAAGCAGCCTTTATTATCAGCAATAGGTGGGATTGACCCAACGGATTCCAATCTTGTATCTTTTAATCATAAAGGATATGACCCTCAGTTACCAGCTCAACTAGCTTTCCTTATTCAAGTGAAAGCCCTCAAGAAAACTACTCATAGAACAATTATTGATGAGGGGGAATCCACATGTATCATGTCGATGAGTTGCTGGAAAACTCTAGGGTCTCCGTCCTTGTTGCAATCATCAATAACATTAAAAGCATTTGATGGACGTACATACACCTTGTATGGGATACTAAGTAACTTGCAAGTCGAATTGGGGGTCAAAACAGTAGAAATTGATGTTGAAGTCATCGATGGGAATCTTGATTACAACATCCTACTGGGAAGACCTTGGATATATGCCATGGCAGCTGTTGTGTCGACCTACTTTAGGAAAATTGCATTTCCTTCCCAAGGAGGGATTAAAATCATCGACCAACAGACTTTTCTCCCCAACAATTCGCAAGTTACAGGAAGCATTTCGATGATCCATGGAAGCCCTAACATGCTTCATAATATCGAATTAGACCTACTAAAAGACCCTACGCTAATGGGAACTTTTACCCTACCGCCTCCTATGAATTTTGCGGAAGTGGCTAATGTAGGAACCTGCAATATGATATCTTCCATTCAAAAGATGTCAGAAAACGATGTTAAAATGGATCATTCGCAAGTTTTGCCTCTAACCCCGCTAGAAATATTATAGCAATCAATGTTCTCAGCATGGGAGGCAAACCTGCATCAACGCTCCTCGAGCGTTTGGATAGATAGGTCTAAGGAATATGGCACCCCTTCATATCCTTGGTTGCAAGTACACTCTACAGACGAAGGAATCATTCAATCGATGATGATTGATGGGGCACCATGGGAAGATTACCACCATTGTTCCCATGTTCTGAAAGAAGATAATCCCAACAACCTACACCATCCTTCAGTATTTGACTTTCTGACGAATACTGTAAACACGGTGGATTTCGAGAGAAACCTATCCAATATCGAAGAGACTATTGCCATAAATATCTCGACCAAAACAGATGTTGTAGAGAATATTCATGTTGGCAAATCTTGTTCTTCTTCCGAACTGGAAATATATAGCAATCTCTTTCGCAAGTTTAGAGATGTCTTTGCTTGGTCATATGATGAAATGCGAGGTATCGACTCGAGCACAGTTGAACATGAAATTAAGATGTATCTAGATGTCAAACCGGTACGACAGCGGCTAAGGCAAGTGCACCCTAAGAAACTCGTTGCCATCAAGGCGGAAGTTGAAAAACCCCTCCATGCTGGTTTCATTTACCTCGTTCCTCTAATTGATTGGGTATCGAATATTGTTCCTATGATGAAAAAACAAGGAACGATTAGAGTGTGCATCGATTACAGGGATGTAAATCAAGCTTGTCCGAAGGACAACTACCCTACACACTTTATCGACCAGATAATTGATGAATGCGCCAGATGTGAAATATTTTCATTTATGGATGGATTTTCGGGTTATAATCAATAAATATCTGCCCATAGGACCAGTCAAAGACTGCATTCATTTGTCCGTGGGGCACATTCGCATATCACAAGCTACCCTTTAGTTTGAAGAACGCAAGGGCAACTTTTCAGAGAGCAATGAACTATGCTTTCCATGACATCAAAAACATTGTTTAGCCTTACCTCGATGATCTCCCAGCTCATTTGCGAAAGAAGACCGATCATTCACGCCATTTGAGAGCAATATTTCTATGTTGCCGACACTACAAGATAAGACTCAATCCGCACAAATGTGTGTTTTGTGTCAGTTCTGGTTGTTTACTTGGCTTCGTCGTCTCAAATGATGGGATTCATCTGGACCCTTGCAAGGTTCAAGCAATCATAGATTTGCCTCCACCTTCAAACTTGCTTCAGATTCAGAAACTCCAAGGGAAAGCAAATTTCCTTAGGAGGTTCATTCCAAATTACGTCAAACTAGCTAAAGGTTATACTTGTCTATTGAAAAAGGAAGTACCCTTCATTTTGGACCAGGTCGCGCAAGCCTCCTTTGATGCCTTACAGAAATCTCTAATACAAGTGTCATTAATGTATGCTCCTGATTATCAAAAAGACTTTAACCTGTATATGGCTGCAGCAGGTACGACCATAACAATGGCTTTAGTTCAAGAAGACAATGGAATTGAACATCCTATATATTATTTAAGCCGAAACTTAAATGATACGAAAATGAAATAATCCTACGTTGAAAATCTCGCCCTCGCGACTGTTCAAGTGATACAGAGATTTCAACGCTACGTCCTCTTCAAGAAAACTACCATTTTATCAGGTTGCAACCCCATGACTTACATATAGTCGCGAAAGTTTCTGGGGGGAAAATATTCAAAATGGATAGCAATTCTACAAGAGTTTGATTTGGAATTCAAAAAATCCAAATCAAAGAAAGCCCTGGTATTCGCGGAGTTACTATGTGATCTCCCATCGTCGTCCAACGATGCAACATCCGAAGAAGCAATCGTGGATGAAAATCTGTTTCTAATATCTTCAAGCGATTTGTGGTACGGAGGTATAATCATTTATTTCCAGACACAAACATATAGGTCTAATACCTCATGCTCTAAACAACGACGTATTCAATACCAAGCAAAAGACTACGTGATCGTCAGTGATACTCTTTACCGTCGTGGTATCGATACAGTTCTGTGGAGGTGCCTCACCCTTGAGGAGGCCGAAAAGGTCCTGAATGACTGCCATTTAGGCGCGTGTGGGGGGCATCAATCTGGTTATGCTACGATGCAAAATTTTTTACGAGCAGGATACTTTTGGCCAACAATGTTCAAAGATTTCATAACGGTAGTTAGAAGTTGTCATGCTTTCCAAATTTTCGATAGCAAAACCAGAAGACCACCCACACCACTATAGCCAGTAGTAGCTATTGGGCCATTCGCCAAATGGGGCATAGACTTCATGACATGTAACCCCACCTCGACCGGGGGGCATGGGTACATAATAGTCGCAGTGAACTATTTTACCAAATGGGCCGAGACGATGCCTACATTAAACAACAGCGGCGAAACGACTGCCCTTTTCTTTTTCAATCACGTAGTCTCTAGATTCGACGTTCCATAGGCCATAGTCACAGATCATGGATCGCATTTTCGCAATCACATGATGGTTGAGTTGGCAACCAAATTAGGAATGTCCCATGACAACTCTACTCCGTACTATTCGCAAGCTAACGGACAAGTTGGAGCAAGCAACAAAGTCCTAAAGTGCATGCTGCAAAGGATGATCGGAGTCCACAAACGGGATTGGGACCTAATCCTGTACTTGACCTTGTGGGCATACTGGACATCGGTAAGAAATGTAACTGGATTCATACCTTTTCAATTGGTGTACGATCTGGAAGCAATCTTACCGGTTCAATGTGAAATCTCGTCCCTCAAACTCGTAGTCGACCTTCTCCCTCGAACCTCGGAAGAAGAGGCTCGTTTCTTAGAATTAATTGATTTGGATGAAACCCGTCATGATGCAGCTTCGGCTAACGAAGCTCATAAGAAGCGAGTCAAAGCACAATTCGACAAGAATGTCAAACCTCGTGTCTTCTCAGAAGGGGACCTGGTCTTACTTTACGACCAGGAATCCGATAAATTGGGAGCAGGGAAATTCAAATCATTATGGATGGGTCCCTATATTGTTAAACGAGTATTAGCAAAAGGAGCCTACGAGTTGATGGAATATGACGGGATTCCACTGGTGCAACCTCACAACGGGTTGTACCTCAAGCGTTACTATGCTTGATCTAGCATAGTAATCCTCATGCTTTTGTTACTTTTTTGTTTTCGCCAAGAGCATTTAGTTTGGTTAAATAATCCACTTTTTTCATTGTTGCAGATGTCAAACCTACTAGAATCATTCATTGGATATGCTGACGGAGCAAGTCGTAGTTCGCAGAACCTGTCTTTTGCGGCATGGGCCATTTTCAATCCCAGCAGCGAGTTAGTAAGTTTCAGAGGAGTGTGTATTTGTCGGCCTACGAACAATATCGTTGAGTACAGTGCATTGATAGAAATCCTTTCTGATGCCATCACACATGGCATATGCCGACTTTTCGTCAGGCTAGACTCAGAGCTCGTCATTCTACAACTCACCGGCATCTATGCTGTACAAAATCCAGCTATCTATCACATGTTCCTAAGGGTCAAAATTTTGGAAAGACAGATCGATTTCATCAAATATCAACATATTTCTAGAAGTTTAAACACATTAATAGACTCATTAGCAAATTATGTTTTAGATAGACATTTGCGACATTTATAAAAAGAAGCATCACATCAATATATGCAGCAAGATTATCTAACTTAACCAAGATAAAGCTCCGAAAATCAAAAATATATTTCATAATTGTTTATAGTCTGTACATAATGTTCTGTAACCAAGACAAAATTGATCAAATGACCCGAAAATCAAAATGCTAGGGGGCACCCTAGTCTAATGATGTTGGTGATAACAAGTCACCGCCTGTGCAATCATGCGTAAGAGCCTAGCCCATCGACTCGGCACTCCAGTGGTATGTCACTACAACCGCAAAGGCAACTCATCGGTCCTCACATCTGGGATACCAAGGGTAAGGCCCTCAATCTAGTCCTGTAGCGCTGAAAGAGTCTCGACCACATCAAGGTCGCGAAGGATAGCCCTCCCAACAACCTCTCCTGCTGGAGCGGCCGCTGGGTCTCTACGGCGTATTGCTGGTCAAACTGGTCCAACATTTGCATGAGCACATTAGTTTTGATTAGTCTTGATCATAAGAATATAAGAAAATTATAAAGAGCAATAAATAGAGATATGGTCAGAGAATTACCCATGGCACCCCACTGCTCACCAACCGGCAGCACCGAATCCGGATCACCTTGGAAATCCATACCAGCATATGGGAACCTGGCATAAACCATCTTCTAACGGTCAAACCACTTGAAGAAGGTCTCAGAAAAAGAAATCTGGGGTTGACCAGCGTGCCAAGACATAAGATCGACCCATCTCTGCATCCGTGGTTTGGTCGGTGGAGGTAGGCCAAGTGAAATGTACTGCGACTACATTAGTCGGATTCTCTCCAAGGAAAAAGAGGTCAAAATAGAACCATAACCAATGTTCTTGGATCTGTCACTTTTCACCTTGGTCAATTGTTCGTTCATCATAGAAAGTACTACATCACACCAATTGAACACCTTCGTTTCAAGGCATTCCAAAGCATACTGCATGTAAGATCCGTTGGCTATATGAAGAGTAGAACTACCAGCCAATCTAGCATTAGTGAACAAAATGGTCCACAAGGGCCGGTCAGTGACATCTCGGATATTGATCTTGCTGTCTGTACTCGGCTGAGATCCCTCTCTGCAATGCCAGCGAATGTACTCCCTCACAGACTCACCCCCACGGGCAGAGCCTGATAATGGGAGAGGGGCACCATGCCTCGATAAACCGGTAAGAAAATAGATGTCCACCACTGTCAAGGGAATCGATTTGCCCCTAATTTGGAATACCTGGTTGATAGGATCCCAAGAATTGAGGAAATACTGCAACAAACTGATTTGTTGCCTCATGCTAGAGATACGGAGAAACTTTAGCAGGCCACAGTTCCATAATGTAGCTATTGTGCCCGGATCATGTAAAGAAACATCGTCCTCTTCTTCATGCTCGCATTCTCGCCATGTAACAACCATTTTGCTCCGATGAATCTTTGAAAAAAAACAAGGGAAGAGTCAGGATCTTCATTTGGTAAAAAATACGCAAAAATTCATGAGGAAAATGTGCAAGAACTTTCCTCTCTGCGTCCACCGCACCCCAGCAAGTGTACTAGGAGCGATGCATACTGACTAGTCAGTGGAGAGATCAGTATGCATTGCACCTTTCGACTAAGGAAGGGTACGATGGTCGTAGGGCGAGTTCTTAAAACCCCAGGGACTCAGCAGGACAAGGAAATAAGCTCAAAATCCAAAATGAAAGGCATGTAATGAAAGAGCACAAGTTTAGCTCTTACCTGGTCCGAACGACATCGAGAATCGTCCACATAATCTCCCAGAATACGCTGGTGAAAATCAGGGGGGAAAAGCACCTCCAGAGCTCCAATAAACCAAATTCAAATGAAATGGTAAAATGAGAGGTAAAAGTCATTTTTAATTTACTATGCACGTAATTCAAGTAAAATAGTAGTGTTTTTAACTCATTTATCAAGCATACATTTTCATTTCTAATCGGTTTGATGAAGCAAATGAATAGGTAGTACAATCTTTGAATGAACGAAATGCTAAGGGTAAATCAAAAACTCAGTGACCATCATTGCAAGCAATGTTGTCGCAGAGTTGAAGCTCATTAAAAAATAAACCCTCCACGAGCAGTTTTAGCGCATAGTTCAAGCTCGTTAAAAAATAAACATAAGTCATGAGAAAAATGTTTTCCCCAACGTTTAAGCTAATTAAAAAATGAACTGGTAAATAACCATTGTGAATGCCTTATCGCCAGCTTTTGAGCCTTAGTCGTGTTATCGCCATCACCTCCACTCTGTTTTTAGTCGATTATTCACCCCCATATGATTGTTTACCCCTTCAAGGAACATCTGCAAAGAGTGATTCGGTTAGCCATCCTTGTGACACTGCCATGATTGGAAAATTCCAAATTTTACCTGGAATCAGTTGTTACCTGAAACCATCACTCGTTCCTCGAAAACGAGTCTTCTTTAAGCTCTTTTCACCTGACTCGTAAAAAATGAAAAGATTGTCGAGCGATTGGCCTCTCCGGCTCGTTAAAGGCATCAGAAGTGCTATCCCTCCTCTAGATTTTAATATTTTTGGACCTGAGGGATTATTACACAAAAAGATCGAGCGCTTGTCTTGTTCGGCTCACTAAAACTATCGAAAATTCATCCATTTTGTATTATTTTACGCATTTTTGGACTTAAGAGATTATACAACGAAAAATAATATTTGGAGTCCCATTTCCGTTTCTTTCAGACTCTCTAAAATTGAAAGAGACCGAGTTATCTTTTTCGTTAAACTCGTTAAAACCAAATAGCGACAAACTCATCCAAATAGACGAGAATGAGTTTCACTTTCGCTAGGCTCGCTAAAAGATAGCGATAGGTTCGCCCAAAGGGCGGATTATAGAACAAGCATATGTTATCCTCCTCAAGCTTGAAAACAATAAAGAGGTACTGGTCAGCAATGACCGGGGAAAATTGGGAAGAAAACTTGAAGAAACTTTACTAGTGGAAGTTGCTCTTGAACATGACACTTTCCTTCCACATCCATGCCGGGTTGGGTTGTTTCGTTCACTAGTCATCACCATTGGTCTTTCACACCGTCCATCTTTGGGGTTAAAACTACCAATCCATCGTCAATGTTGTCGATATGTTAAAGAGAAGTCATTCACACAATTCACCTGTGTCTCACCCACTACAATACATTCATGCTTCATTCCTTCATGACCGCCACCATGAGCCCTGTATCGTCAGTTTGTTTTCACCTCCAAAATCATTTGCTTCATTCTGTGTCATTGATGTGGGATTCATTAAGGCCCTCCTGCGACAAGTCGCTTCTTGTCGACATTATCTCATTATCCAAGAAGTTGACTTAGGAACAACCCTTTCAGTACTTTGAAGCTTGCATGCCTTAATGGCAAGTTTCTCACTTTTGGCGAGAAGTTTACATCAATGGCCTTTGACCGAGAGATTTTACGTGGTGTTCGACGCCAAGTCCCTCTTCACACCACGTGAATTGTACTGTAGTACCTTGAGGGTCATTTTCATTATTGGTGATTCCTCTCGTGCCCGTTAATAGCTTACATCATTGGCTGGTAATCAGGCGATGTCTTTCCATGTTCGACTCAAGAACATTTTTCACATGGATCAACTTGTACTTCGAGTGAAGATTGAATGAGTTTTGAAGACCCTCGATCTAGTTTCATCCATCCAGGCTGCGATATATTCAGGAATATAAAAACATCCAGTGTACATCATTGCTGAAAAGATGATCATCCAAATCAAAGGATGATGTCTCCATATCATTAGTCTGTCACATAGACAATTGTCTGTCCTATGTACATGAAAATGAATTTATAAAGCTGAGCATGGGAATGCCCGCCTCAGTTAGACCATGAAAAAATGTTGTCAAAATAATGTATTGTATTGTATCTTGTTACAGGTCGCCTCCTAGCTCAGCAAAACTTCAGATCCTCATAGTAAAGCATTTCACCCGACATCAGAAAGATTAATGACATCATGCTTTAGGGGGCAACTGTTATAGACATTTTTGGGCAGTTCAACCCCAATCATAAATGTCCATAAACTGAGGACTCATAAGTCACTAAAAGTGTTGCTTCACTACCTGCAGGAACAAGTTCAACTAACTACATCATCTCCTAGAAGTTCTCCACTGAAAACTGCTCATAAATGGTCAAAATTGGACCATACTGAAAGCTCAATGCAGGGGGTGCGATGAATATCACCTTCCCAGTGTACAAGATGTGATGCATACTGATTTTCTCCTCTGTAGGGTGCGATGGTTGGTAAGGAACAAATGGCAGGGACAAAAATGCGAAGTGGAAGATCATGGAATATTCCAGAAGCTTCCCTCTGACACTTGCCTCTCCATTTTCGACCAGGGATGAGTAAGAGATCATCATTCTCCAAGTGGAAGTAGGAACTATCAGAGAGAAGACACTAATCAAGATCCTAGAAGATGACTCACCTCTCAGTAATCATCTATATATGGATCCCTCATCACGAGATCCAGAGGTTGGAATTTTGTATCTTATAGAGAGGTGTTGTTAGTTTACTAGTGTACATTCATAGTGTTGGGTGATCTAGCTTTGCTTGAGGTGAAGAAGGGCTTCTTAGATGGAGAATGATGCTAGGTCAGAGCACATGGTTGTAATCCTCTTACTAATTTTCATTTGAATAAAGTTATTCTTGTTTCCTTCCATATTCTTGTGTACTTGTTTATATATGCATGTATATGGTTAATACACACCTGATCTTATATTATTTATGAATTTAGATATTTGTTTCTTGGATAGTAGTATGTTGCTATGATTCCACAGGTTCTTTTGAAGCTGGGCAGACAAAGAAGAAGCGGCGAAGCTCTATCAGGAAGGAGAGGAAATCAAGTGCGAGACTCGGGTTGGTCTTCTTGGTCCTCCTCTCGTCTATTTTTATAAAAGGAAACAACAATAGACTTTTTTTGTTTGTTTCTAAGATAGCCACCCATCTTAGTGGGAATAGCAGCATCCGAGTGGACATTATTCCTGGATAACAGAGTGTAGACTGGTTCGATAATTGATATGCTATGTTACTTAAAACTACATTTAATGGTTTGTAGTTAATAACCATTCTAGGCCTTCCTCTTTTGATTTTTGAACATTTTTCTACATAAAAAGCTCTACATGCCCATGGAGATTTTGTTGGTTCTATGAGGCCCTTTTGAAGAAGATCTTTGATCTCTTCTTTGCAATATTTGAGTTCTGTGGGACACATTAAAGCTGCAAAAGCAGTTTGGGGCTTAATGATAGCGTTTTCATCATAAGGTAGTGGGATGACATATTTTTCCCTTTTACAGAAAGCATTTGGGATATCAGATGAACAATAGTCTTTAATTTTGTCTGAGATTTCTTTGAGATAATCATCATGATGAGCAAGGGCAAATGAAATCTGCTATTTTTTTTTCTGGATAGACTTGGCTCTTCTTGGATGATTTTGGGTTTGTGTGGAATAGAGAATGACTCAGAAGTTTTGAGAGGTAGAGACACTGGCTTTTGGTTTATGGTCATCATGAAAGTTTTCTTTTCATAGTCGATGCTAATAGGTGACCATCTAGTAAAGAATTCTTATCCAAGTATAACATTCGCATGAATGTCATCTAATTCAAGGAAGGTACCATTGACAGTATGATCTTTTATTTGTACTAGGAAATCAAGCACCTAGTGTTCCAATGGGATCATTGATCCAATGATAGAAGCTCCTCCCTCGTAGGATTTTTCCCAATAAAATTGTAGTATAACATAATGTCTAGCTAAATTTAATTGGGCTCCTAAATCAAGCAAAAAATCTAAAGAATATTGTTTTAGATCTATAGGACCAAATTGTAAAGATATGTACAACTTGGGTTGGCTAGCCAAGGCTAAAGATTTACTTGGGTATGACAAGGAATCAAATATTGGCCCTTGGTATTATTTTTGGCTGTAACCTTCTTGTGCTTCTTGTTCTTAAAATTGTGTCTGGATTGTTCTTGATAGGTCTTCATCTGATGAATCTTCAACTTCCTATTCTAGAGCTAAGAGAGATATTTTGAGATCTTGTATTTCTGATAAGATTCTTATGATCTTAACTTTCTCGTCACTAATTTGTAGTCTAAATGATTCACATGTTTCTTTTTTGACCTTTTGTTTGACTTTGTGCTTGAATGGATGAGAAGCATAAATTTCATCTTCATGCCATTATGCCAATACTACATATTTTAGTATCTTGTATTTTATTTTTCTGGTACGAATGACTGGTATGCTTCATCGTAAGCTTGCTAAGCCATTTTCTATTTTGTTTCTTCTTGTAAATGATCTCTTAAGCCTGTTTAGAATGGCTCTATTTTCTTGAACTGCTCTTCTAATTATGCAAGTGTCTTGTTAGTATTAAACATATAAAATTTATAAGATTGCAAACCCATAGATTCTTTTTCAAACTCATAGTTTGGGATTTGATAATTTTCTTCTTGGGATTCTATATCTGGGAAATAAATGATGCATTCAGGTTCTTCATCTATGTTGCAGAATAATAAATCCCATTTTTGTGGTTCTAGCTGGTCTTCTAGGAGATCTTCATATGTTGCAAGTCTTCGTGCTTTAAATTTATTTGGGAAGGCATTTGACCAATAACCAATTTGGTTACAGATGAAGCATCTTACTGTTTTAGCAGGCGATGATCTCTGTTTAAAGAATTCCTTTTTTCTCTTGATAGCCTTTGTTTCTCTTTGACTGGTATGGATTCTGGTGTGGCAGTTGGGGAGACCACTTCCATTTTGATCTGCATCCTGAACACGAGTAGTGTTCGTTAGGACGATTGTAATTTCCTACCCCCCAATCAGGCATTTCGTCGAGATATTCTAAAGGTTGTTTTTTAAAAGGTGAAAATTTTATTAAAGTACTATTAAAGATGGGAGATTATAAAGTTTCACAAAGAATTTTGCGGGAGATTTTTTAAAGTGATTTATTCATTTTTAAAAGAGAACTAAAATAAAAACAACATGATTTTATTGAAAGGAGATTTTAGGCATTTGTAAAGATCTATTAGTTTGTAAAAATTTTCTCTTTTGGGATGATATGGAGAGAAGCCTCAAGTAATAAGGAAAGAAGCAAGAAAGCAAAAGGTGAAGGTCAATAAGTGGGAGATGGAAATGATGGGTTGGAAAGGAAGACTCAATTAGATCAAAAGAAGAAACTAAAAAGAAGAAGAAAACAAAATTGTCATGTTTAGAGAGGTTCAAGCCACAGACAATGAACCAAGAAGTCTAGTAAAAGGTGAAGGAGAAATCGAGGTTGATTGGTGTTGCATGGATCTGCTACAACCTCCTATGATTTCTAGTAAGAAATTTGAAATATACTATGCTAAGGCAGAAACTTTTCTATGTTGTGAAGATTTGTGATACGATATTATGAAGAATTATAACCCCCATGATGAGGAAAAATTTGCCTTAACTTTGAGTTTCATTCAGCAAGTAATGGACGAAACGGTTTTGTGTAATGTAGCAAGAACTACATCTTCCAAGGAAGCATGGAAGAAGAATTTGGTGCAAGGGGAGTGACATGTAACAATAGGTTATATCATAGACAGATAAGTTTGCAATAGTAACAAAAGAGAGCAAAGACGTTGACGAATCCCACTATGCTCAACCACAAATGGTTGGTGATTGTGAAACTAGCAATGTAGTAGTGTATTATTTAGTGAATCCAACAACAGACCTTATTGATGACAATGACACCACCATTAAAGCAGTGAATGATATGTGATGTAGGAGCATTCAGCCCAGAGAAAATCATTGTAATTAAGTAGACATAGGAGGGTCATGTTTCTTTAGGAAATAGTTTCCTAAGTCTCAAGTTGATGTAATTTAGGCCTTTTAGTGATTTAATTAGATAATGGGAGGACGTGTACCATCAAGCTAAACAAGGGGACAAATCTGTTTTAAAATAGAGAAAAAGATGGAATGGATAAGTCTCTAGAAGACTTAATTAAATGTAATCTACCATATGTATTCTATAGTGAGATTTAGGTCTTTAGTTGAGAGATTTGAAGAAAGGATGTGATTGGATCCTTTACAATGATCCAATCCAATGTTTCCATATAAATATATGTAAACCTATGGGCATAAAAAGAAGAGAGAGGCCACTAACATTAGAAAATAGGCTCGTGCGAGACCGAGAAGTCTCGAATATAATCCTTGCTTTTATATTAATATATGAAGATGTTTGTTCTTGAATGTGTCAGAGTATTGAAGAGTATTTCATGTATGAATTACTTGTGAATTTGTAGGCTCTGCAACATGTTGCAGGCAGAATTTTGAAGAACGTAGAGGAACGAAGTGATTCAGAGGAATCACAATGGGTCATTGAATCCAATTGATGAATAGAGTGAAGATTTGAAGAAGTAGCGAAGTGAAGGTTTGCAGAGGAGAGAAGTTGAATAGAAGCAGAGGCAGAAAGCACAACCTTGAAGAAAAACCCAAGTTACATAGAACGTTGGGGAAACAACGTAATTTCCAAGTAAAAAGAGCGAGCGGAAAAGCAAAGAGGAATGCATAAGAACCATTTGATCACATGGATCAACAATTCGGATGATGTCGTGAGGAGAAAGGCGAATTATCACATCGATGGAATTTATTTACAAAGTTAAGTCTCGCAAGTGTTAAAGTCAGTCTACGCTAAGAATGGGTGCAAAACACTGTCAAATTTAGATTCTGGACTTGAAAATTTATACAAGTTGGTTTATACCCTTATCGGGTCGGCGGAAACCATTGTAACAAAGACTGGAATGGGCCTTTGTAACCAATAAATTGTGATCGTGTGATTAATCATTGACCTTCGGATCGTGAACCTGATCGACGGTCACGATTAGAGCGGCCATCGTATATCGGAAAGAAAAATATTGGAGGTATCGGTTGATCAGAGGTCGGGCCTTCATATAGTACAACATTGTGCAGCGACTGAAGGGTGAACCCGATGACACTTATAAGTGTCAGTGGATAAGTTTTGAAGTCTGCCATATATGGTTCAGGCAGAAGGTTAATGTAATTCCTTTGTATTGTGTTAAAGGATTACTCTAAGTGTTTTAAAGCTTAAAACATGTTTTAGTATCTCTGCTAGTCAGATATCAGAGGCGGAAGGGGTGTTGATATGTATATGAGGAGTGCTATGAAAGTCCCGATAGCAATTGCGATAGAGGTACAACCTCAAAATCTATGCAGAAGTCATACGGAAGACGTGGAAAGGTATATTTTCCATGGTATTTCTTTGTAAAAGGATTTTATAAGGAATTAAGCATCGATGAGGTTTTATGTGTTAAACCCATATGTAACCAATGTATTAAGAGAGAAGGCTATATATATGGATTGTATGAAGGTTACAAGGGTTTTAAACTTTCGATAAGCGATAATTAATGTGAGGCTTTAACAAAGATTTAAACAAAGGTTTTCAAGAGGTAGAAGTCCTGATAGGAGGTTTGGCTGGGTGATTGGGTTGCAATATAAAGGAACCGTGGTAAAAGGGCATTAACCACTTATATAGTTTGAAGATTTGACTCCATTGTAGATTTAAACACCTGGGACAAAAGTGTGGATGCATGTTAATGCATACTGTGGGTATGTGTGGGTTTTTACCCTGCACCATTAGTGGTATCAAAGCAAATCTATAACTAGAGCAGGTTTGAAATTAGAGTGGGGAAACATTTCTATGAAAGGGAGGTTCCAAACTGAAGAAGGTAATGTGCTTAGACTACATCAGATGATTGTAAGGGGAACTTTTGAAGTTCTTGGAAGACTTAGCATTCTAGCAGAGGCTTGGAGTAGGTAGGAACAGAGGATTCCTTGAAGGAGGAAGAAAGCGAGATTATTCAATACAAGTTCTAAAGGAAGGAGGACTTGAGGGACAAAACAGAGGACAATCCATTCAAAGTGCAAAAGAATGGGTGAAACAAGATCATGTTGAGATCTTTAAGGTGAGGTAATATGTTCTGTTTTAAATTGAGAATGTGTTTTTTATATTAATGCACAGGTGACAACAAGAGATGTTGTGGGAAGAGAACATATGTGTTCTTGAAGAAATAGTAAGGAGAATACTTTGATAGAAATGGGGCAGTGAACCTGAAGAATCCAGCAAGAGATTGGGCAGAGAAGATAGCTAAAGTGTTCTCAAGAGAGTGAGAGATTGCAGAAGCCTAGAAGGAGCAAAGGTGTTGCTCAAGAAGAGGTTCCAGACATCGGACCTATGCCTACCAAAAGACTGAGTGAAGAGAGCTTAGTGAGGTAAGATTGCAGCCAAGAGGACTAGCTGTAGCAGAGGCTTGTTGCAAATGAGTGAGAAGCTCATGAAGAAAGAAGAGAAGGAGATGACTACTGATAGTCATAACAGAGGTTCAGAGAGAAGCCACAGTAGAAGATATGAGAAGAAGGATGCCAAGGAAAATGACAAGAATATGAGTCAATAGGAAATTGACTAGGAAGTTGCAAAGTTAAAAGAACAACTCAATACATTAAGGAGAATGCTTGAGGAAAGCCAGAGACTAGGTTGGGTCTTGAGGAAGAAGCCAGTAAAATTGCAAGAAATATAGAGAAGGCTACAACAAATGCAAGTGAAGTGGCTGAAGGAAAAACTCAAGGAAGTTGAGTTAGAAATGGAAGAGTACATTTGTGAACGAGAACCAGGAGAAATTCTGGGAGAGAGTGAAGATGACGAATTGAAGAATAGAACCTCAAGTGAGGCCAAGGGGTCTAATGATTTTAAATATGACAATTTGTTTATGTATGCAGGTGAAACATGTAAAGAAGGACAACTGGCTGATAATATCATAAATGAGGAAGAAGACCAACAGAATCAAAATTCTATTCTAGAAAAAAATGAGATAGATAAGTATCATATACAATTGGAGAAATATGTCAAGCAAGCAAGTGAAGGTCTTGAGGAGATTGAAGAAGAGAATATCAAAGAATTTCTGAATCATATGAATGATTTAGAACAACAAGGAGATATGATCGTTGAACCATCAAGTGAGACCATATGGTCTTATATTTTTAAAACTCATAGTTTGTGTATGACAACAGATATTGCAGGACAAAAGCAATGATTTGAAGATATTTTAAGAGGAGATGAAGATCTAGAAATAAAAGGTGACAAAGAAAACTTTTTAGAAGAGGAGAAATTTGACTGCATATAGAAGAAAAGGTCTATGGTTGTGTCTAGAGAAGTTGTCATGGAGATGAAGAATCAGGATCTTATTCTGATGAATAATGAAGAATATTGTCTATAAAGGTAATCAAATGAGTTTGATTGATGTTATTGATGAAATTAAATGCACGAGAATGATAATGCAGATGATGAGACAAAGATAGCTCTTCGGTAAGATAAACAACAAGAGATTGAAGGCAAGCTTGGAAAAGAGACTATGTTAGCTGAAAACATAGTAAAGGATCATCAATTCACCATGATGATAGGCACAATGGAAATATCCATGGAAGCTGTTGAGACAGTCAGTGAAGAAGAAGGACATCTACTGAAAGATGTTAGTAAGGAAGAATATTGTGCAAAAGACTTAGCAGAGGGAGAAAGAACACTAGTAAAAGAGTGTTTTGTAGAGGATGAGCAATCTGTTGAAACTGTCAGATATATGGAGAAGTATCTTTTAGAAGATAAAAACACTAAAGTAAAGGAGGATGAAGAATGTCTCTTAAATAAGAGAAACAATGATTTATTGCAGCAGAAGGAATTTAACAATGCATGGATGTGTGAAGATGTGACAACACGAGAACAAGTTCTTGTGGAAGAAGAAGATGAAGTTCAGTTTGAAGAGTTGATATGTGAAGCAACATTTGAGACTATTGAACCTTATGATTTCCAAAATAATAATCTGTGTATAAATGTAGGAAACATAAGTGGTGATGAAACACTTGCAAAGTATCACAAAGAAATTGTATTGTTGGAATATTTGCTAGAAAATTCAGACTATGACAGTATGATTGCGAAAGAGGAAGTTCACTATGGTGGACAAGGGCAAGAAGACATCATTAGGATAGATGTTGTGGAAGAGAGACTAATACGCAGTCTCATGAATTCTTTTGAGAATTCAGAACAACATACTGATGTGCTAACAGAGGAGAAAGGAACAGTGCAGTAAACTAAATTGTTGCCAAAGGAAAAGAAGGCACAACAACCTTGTGTTTTTTATTTTAACAAGTGTGTTGTGAATGTAGGTTTTGTTGTAGATGTTGAAGGAGATTTGGCACAGATGAACATCCAAATAAACGTGAAAGAAGAGAATTCTTTAGAAGAACTCAATCCATGGAATAGAGAAATTAAATTGCTAGTGAAAGTGTTGAACAATCATGATTCAATCATGAAAGAGGGTAAGGATGATAGGGAGGCAATAAATGAAGAAAGAAAAGAAAAAATTGGAGCAAAAAAAGAAAGAGTCAGCATAGAAGACATCAACATCAACCTGAAACAAAAAGAAGGAGGCAGAAATATGAAGCAGAACATGAACCATTCCAAAGATGTACTGGAAACAGAAATTGAAGAAATGTGGCAGCTGATGATGAAGCAGACCAAATGGAGGAAAATGGTAGCAGCAGGAAGCAAGATCAATTAGAACTTGAACCTAATTGACAAGAAGAAAAAAATGGAGCAAAAGACAGCAGAAGTACAATAGCAACAAGGGAACAAGACATGTGGATAGTTACAGAACAAAGTGTGGGATCCAAGAAGACAAGGACCAAAAGGCACATGATCAGGAGATCATGAATACTTTCTACTTTGGGAGTCTGATGCAGGAGCATTCATCCCAGAGAAAATCATTGTAACTAAGTAGACATAGGGGGGTCATGTATTTTTGGGAAATAGTTTCCTAAGTCTCAAGTTAATGTAATTTAGGCCTTTTAGTGATTTAATTAGATAATGGGAGGAAGTGGACCATCGAGCTAAACAAGGGGACAAATCTATTTTAAAACGGGGAAAAGATGGAATGGATAAGTCTCTAGAAGACTTAATTAAATGTAATCTTCCATATGTATTATGTAGCAAGCTTTAGGGCTTTAGTTGAGAGATTTGAGGAAAGGATGTGATTGGATCCTTTACAGCGATCTGATCCAATGTTTCCATATAAATATATGTAAGCCTACAAACATAAAAAGAAGAGAGAGGCCATTGACATTGGAAAATAGGCCTGTGCGAGATTGATCAGTCTCGAATGTTATCCTTGATTTTATATTAATTAATGTAGATGTTTGTTCCTAACTGTGTTAGAGTATTGAAGAGTATTTCATGTATGAATTACTTGTGAATTCGTAGGCTCTATAACAGGTTGCAGGCAGAATTCTGAAGGACGCAGAGGAATAGAGTGATTCAGAGGAATCACAGTGGGTCATTGAATCCAATTGATGAACAAAGTGAAGCCCTAAAGAAGTAGCGAAGTGAAGGTTCATAGAGGAGAGAAGTTGAACAGAAGTGGAGGAAAAAAGAAAAACCTTGAAGAAAACCCAAGTTACAGAGAATGCTGAGGAAACAGCGTAATTTCCAAGTGAAAAGAGCGAGCAGAGAAGCGAAGAGGAATGCACAGGAGCCGTTTGATCACATGGATCAACAGTTCAGATGATGTTGTGAAGAGAAAGGCGAATTATCGTACTGGCAGAATTTATTTACAAAGTTAAGTCCCGCAAGTGTTAAAGTTAGTTTACACTAAGAACGGGTGCAAAACACTGTCGGATTTAGATTCCAGACTTGAAAATTTATACAATTTGGTTTATACCCTTATCGGGTCTGGAAGACATATCGAGTTGGCGGAAACCATTGTAACAAAGACTGGAATGGGCCTTTGTAACTGAGCAATTGCGATTGTGCGATTAATTGTCAATCATCGGATTGTGAACCTGATCAACAGTCATGATTAAAACCACTATCACATATTGAAAGGGCAAAGATCGGAGGTATCATTTGATCAGAGGTTGAACCTTCATATAGTACAACACTGTGGAGTGACTGAAGGGTGGACCTGCACTTATAAGTGTCAGTGGATAAGTTTTGAAGTCCACCATATATGGTTCAAGTAGAAGGTTAGTGTAATTCCTTTGTATTGTGTTAAAGGATTAATTCGAGTGTTTTAAAGCTTAAAACATGTTTTTGCATCTCCGATAGTTGGATATTAGAGGTGGAAGGGGTGTTAATATATATATGAGGAGTGCTACGAAAGTCCTGATAGTGATTGCGATAGAGGTACAACCTCGAAATCTGTGCGGAATTCATACAGAAGACGCGGAAAAATATGTTTTGCATAGTATTTCTTTGTAAAAGGATTTTATAATGAATTAAGCGCCGATGAGGTTTTATGTGTTAAACCCATATGTAACCAATGTATCAAGAGAGAAGGTTATATATATGGGTTGTATGGACGTTACAAGGGTTTTAAAGTTCCGATAAGCGATAATTAATGGGAGGCTTTAACAAAGATTTAAACAAAGGTTTTCAAGAGGTAGAAGTCCTGATAGGAGGTTTGGCAGGGTGATTTGGTTCCGATATAAAGAAACCACGGTAAAAGGTCCTTAACCACTTATATAGTTTGAATATTTGACTCCATTGTAGAGTTAAATACCTGGGACAGGAGTGTGGATGCATATTAATGCATACTATGGGTATGTGCGGGTTTTTACCCTGCACCAATATGGTGCATCCAACAAGTGATATTGATGATGGCTCACGTGATGTCACATGGGCCACAAACATTGCTCTAGTTCTTCATAACATGACTAACATGATGAGTAAAAAGAGCTCTAGGGCTAGGAACCCACCTAAGCTACGAAAGCTCTAGTTCTTCCTTCTGATTAGCAAAAAGTGCAAGTTTTAGATTATTAAAGGGAAAAGGTCATGAATATATGAGTATTGACAATTTAGAATGGATTACTTTGCTCCTCTTTCCAAGTGTTTATATTTAAAATTTTATCTCTTGTACTTAAAAAAAAATACTTTAATCCTTTATTCAGTTATTCTTATTTTAGTTTCATTATATAAGATATATATTGGTTTCCGTTTTTTATATGTATAAATTTATTATATGAAAAAAAATACTTTATCTTTTCTATATAATACATATATACATATATATATCTATATATATATATATATATATATATATATATATATATATTATATATTATATATAATATATATATATATATATATATATATATTATATATTATATATAATATATTATATATATATATATATATATAATTGCGTATATATTCATTTATATTTTCTTATAAATAAATTACTATATGTAAAAAATCATTATAATTAAAATTAAAGAGAAGTAATAATATCATGATGATAATGATGATGATTAACATCCACCACGACCAATGTTATCGGACCTTAAGAAAGTAAGAGATTAATTGAGACTTCTTAATATTCTATTTCTGTGATAAAAAAGAAGGGAAATAAGTGTTCCTAAATCACTATACTTTTCTTGACTTAACAAGCCAAGAAGGTTGGAAGTGTGGAAATTTTTTTGGAAATGAGAACAGATGTGAGTAAGAGCCAGACATTCCAAGAGAAAGCGCTCGAATTCATTGTCAACCCTCTGAGTATCGTAAAGTTGATGGATTCTTTCCTCCCAAGGCATTTTGGGGATGGACCAACACTCGATTTCCCTTCAAATCTCACTAGAGTTAGTTTTGAACTTCGCAATCTCCAACTTCTTCTTAGCATTGACCAAGGTAGAAAGATAATACCAGTTAGCAAGAGTGGGGTTGATCACCTCTTTATAATACTTTAGCTTCCTTTTCTCCTCTAGATCCTTATCATCCCATAGTTTGTCTTTAAATTTGGAAGTGATATTATTTTTAATAATATCCTTCTTCTCCAAGGTGAACTCCTCCTTTATCCCGCAATGGTTGAGCAATGATTGGGCATACTTGTGCCATCCCTACTTGAGATGGAGGTGGGGTTTTGGCTAGATTTAGAAGAAAGTTTGGGGAACCTCTTGGCTTCCATGTATTAAAGCTTCTTATTATACATTAGATACCCAAACATAAGCATGCTTCCAATGCTTTTAGTTATGATAATATTGTGTTTGTAAAATTTTATACCCAAAGAAAAAAGTTTCAATCCACAAAACTTGAACAAGGACCTGACATGACACATCCTAACCATGATAGGCATTTCGTCAAACACATCATGAACATCTAATGTGCAGGTCGTAAAAAACATCTGAACATAAGGACTTCATACTTATCTAAGATTCGTTAAGAATGTTTGATGCCCTATCATAATAGTTTCATTATCATCTATTAGTTTATTTATTCATTATCCATTCATTCACTAATCAAAACATGATGAGAGCCATAACTAAATTTTTTCACAAAACCATGTTTATAATGAGTATATAACAACATTTTTAATAATCATAGAACATCCATTAAAATCACATAATAACAAACACATTTACTAATAATACATAAGAGGAAAAGAGCTCTTATTAACATATGCAAAAGCTACCCAAGTTAGGGACTTTCACGTAACACCCGACCATAGATTGGGCTGAACCAAATCTCTCTTTCAATGAATCACCCCTATGCCATATTCCAAGCTTGAATGTGGGATCTCATTGAATAAACCAAGAAAAATAAATTAGGGCTTCCAAAGGCCAAACCATATCAACCGTCAACGAGTTATTCAACCTCATGGTTAGTCATCACTAACGATCACCAGATTTGTCTCTATCCAAGTTGTCTAGGGCTCTAGAGTGTTTGTTCCAACCCAGCTTCCAAGACTAGTAACTTAACCCACAGTTGTCGTTGAGCTCTAAAGTGTTTGTCCAACCAAGGCTTCTAAGATTAGTAACTCAACCCACCAAGGGCTCTAGAGCATTTTTCCAACAAAGGCTTCCAAGACTTCTAACTCAACCCAAGTTTTTACAGGGATTCCAAAACATTTGTCCAACCAAAGCTCCAGGAACTAACATCTCAATGCATAGCCATAAGGAACATGAGCAACAACTAGAAAAAAAAGGGTAAAACCCACAACACTATGGCTCTACCATTACTTGGCTGAATGATACTCCCACTACTAAATACAGACTAATGCATTACTTACCATAGCTAAATACATGCTCATCATGGATTTCTCACTTTAGAAACGGACAACATAGATACAAAGGTTACTTCTTGAAAAAGTAAATTTCATGGGTACCCTTAGTCCTTCTCTCAAAAGATTTTTGCAATTCTTTAAATGCTTAAGAAAAACAACTATGAGTAAGTAAAGCACTCCATGTTGAATAAACATTGTTGTTGTGACTATGGTTTGGAATATTTACACCTCACCTTAGTAATAAGTATCAAAAGTAACGCCAAAAGAAAAGAGAAGAGAACATTATCCAAAAAATAATGTTTTTGTTTGGGTCTCAGCATAATCCCATCAAACCTGGAAGAAAATATTTGTTTTAAGCACTACATGAATCCAGAATTTTTCCCACACACATCTTAAACTCATTATAAAAGTCCAATTTTCGTCTTCTAAAGATATTCCTTCTCAAACTCAATTCTTCACCTACTAATCCATTAAAAATTCACAAAAAAGAAAAATGATTTCAAGTATGACAAAGAATCCTTTATCAAACTATAAGGAAAATAGCCATATCTCGCAAGAAGAAAATGAATTTTGAAGGTTATCCTTACGTTGGAGGAGGGAATTATGTCTCTATGATATGGTATTGTTGCTTTGATTTGTTTCACAATTGTAACATAAATTTTCTTACAGAGCCAATGGTTGCTTAATTCCTACATAGAAAAGGGCAGTAGTATGAAGCGCATAAACAAAGGGAAGAAAATTCAATATTCTTGAGAAATTTAGTATTTGAAGGGAAAAAAATTGATAAGAAGAAAAATGTTTAGTTTTGGAATTTGTATAGGGTTGATATCCAGCAATAGTGCTTCTTATATATTATAATCCGTCGATATAGATGGTGACAATATTGTGTATCCAAGAGATAATATTGTTTATGTTGAAGATAAAGATGTTGGTGTTTCATTAATAGTTATTGATTGTAAATTCACTGGATTAATATTTGTGAAAATACAAATTTCCTTTATGTATGAGATTTAGTTTTGTATTTAAATAGACATCAATAATAACACTGCATGCTTGCAATGTGATGTCACAAAGCAATACCTATTATTAGAATCCACTAATCTTGGATGGAAAAATTAGTTTGAACTCTTTTGTTGTTTGAATTAATTAATTTATATTAATTATAATAATGTTAAGTTATAATTTAATTTAGTATATTTTTATTAGTTAACTATATTATTTCAAAAAAAAAAATGGATGGTCTTCGAAGTCCCCCTAAAAAAATATAACAGTTATATTAAAAAAATGTTTCCTCGCTTACATTAAATTCTTTATCTTATTTACTCTCTACCAATAGACAATATCATAATATTAAATTGTAATCATGGATATGCTTGATTTGAAAATGGGGCTCTTAGGCTTCTTTTCTAACTTACAAGAACCTCTCCCACTTCCAAAGTTTTAAATTTTCCCAAGTCTATTTGATCAACCAATGCAGAAATAAGAAATGCTTGAAAATATGGGTGTATGCTTGTATTTGTTTTCATCTGATTATTTACTTTAAAATCTGTTGTTTGTGCTGATATGGGAAGGTACTTAAACTCATATATTAATGCATATAATAGTAGTTAAAGCAATACTAAAAACAAACACATAAGACAACAATATGATATGGAGTTCACTCGGATATCTTGGGCTACATCTCTTTGAGCTCTAATCAACTTGATTAGGCTCTCTGGGATTATGGCTTCAATTATTTTACAAGTGCTACACTTAACTCTATTGGTTTACAACTGAACCAATCGGCTTAGAATGCCATCTTACCCCTGGTTGTCCTTGTTCTGCAGACATGTCTAGGCTTCTCTGGATTGGACTCCTTCTGTCAGTGCTCTGAGCTTCTCGAGCTTCTAGCTTCTCCGACTCCCTCAGAATTATGCCTTTGTCTCTGGAACTCCTTCTCCTATCTTTGACACACCTCAAAGAACAAGCCACAACTCGATCATTTGATCTCTTACTGTGCTGTAAATTCATTGCAGCCTCGTGGCTCCTAGAAGTCTATTAGAGCTCTCTAGCTCTGCAGCTCTGCCTCCAACCTCTGGTGGTTTTGCCTATTATAGTGAGCTTGACTCTAGTTTCTCTGCTTCCAAGTCTACTTATTGTAAGGACTCTGGACACCAAATATCTCCACAATGGTATGATATTGTCCACTTTGGACCTAAGCCCTCCTGGATTTGTTTTTGGGCTTTACCCTAAAAGGCCTCATACCAATGGAGATATTTGTCCATCCTTATATACCCATGATCCTCCCCACTTCTAGTCAATGTGGGACTTTTATCGTATACCCAACAATACTCCCCTCGAACAAAGGACCATCGAGCCTCCCCTCAAATGATTATCCATCCGTCCACTCTCTACCAACCAGGGTTCTCTGCTCCAATGTGTTGGAATCACACGCCTTACATGGAGCACCACCTGCCTGGAGAGCTTGCTCTATCCCAGGTCAACTCCTATTCACCGTGTTGGGACCAGGACACATCCATGAAGAATCCGGAGCACACCGCCTATCTAACTGAGCTCATCCATGGATCCCATCGTGATATTACTGGGGCCCACCACCTTCGTTCGGCATTCCGAGGATTCATCCACTTGGCTAACTTTGGAACTTGGCTCTGATACCACTTGTAAGGACTCTGGACACCACATATCTACACAATTGTATGATATTGTCCACTTTGGGTCTAAGCCCTCATGGATTTGTTTTTGGGCTTTACTCCAAAAGGCCTTATACCAATGGAGATATTTGTCCATCGTTATATACCCATGATCCTCCCCACTTCTAGTCAATGTGGGACTTTTGTCGTATACCCAACACTTACTGCTTCCCAGGTTACTCTCTCTTTCTGCCCCTTTACTCTGTATTTGTTCATGGCTTAAAACCAATCCGCTCCCCAACTGTTCGCTTCCTCTTCCATCCCTTCAGATCGCCTATAGCTGTCCGCTTGGAATTCCTTGCCTCTGCGTCATCGCCACTGTGTAACATCTCACAGGGAGGTGGCCACTTGTCCCTCATGAACTGAGCACCAACTCTTCCTCAAATGGTTCGTTATTTTGGTTACTCTATGAAATGATTCATCCACCAACTCAACGGTCAAATCAGACTTCAAACCTTTATGTGTCATGGCTTAATTCTCCCTCTGAATCCGGTTTCCCATCGGGCGCAATCTTCACTGTTAGATTTAGGGCCTCTAGATCCTACACTTATCACTCTTATCGAGCAGTTGACTTGCTCAAATGTTAGCATGTGATGAGAGCGATTTTCTCTCTCATCCATCAGACATGCATCATTCAATGTATGGAATCACTTGTTCCCCTGCCAAATCCGCTTACCGCCCGAAATGCCTCCGATATTCTGCCAGTTTTGTAGCACGGGACCTGCCTTCAGTTTTAGCACTTTTCCCATGGTTTTCAGGTTTTCCTTGTGATTGTGTGCTCGGGGCTTTTCCTTCTTGAGGGGTTTTTCCCAGCGATGCATGATTGTGCTAATGGCGCATCAGAAATAGCATATGTTTTCTGATTTGAGCTTCCTAACTGCCATTTTTGTGCCTACGTGTGGTTACAATGGGCCAACGGTCTGCGTGCTTTGACTAAGGATCCTCGTTGCTCCATGATGACCACAAATTTCCGTTATTCAGAGGTTATTTTTGATATGCTTTGATGTCCACAAGACTTTAAACATCAGTATGAGTTTTTATAGAGTTTGGGTAGCTTTAAGAGAGTTTAAGGATCTAATTCGGATCATGCCTTCCCACTAAAAGAACTTTTGGTCCACCAAAAGACTCATATACTGATTTGAGCAGTAAATGAGAGTAACAACACCCTCTTCCTTTAGCCTCCCTACACTTGCCTTTGTATAGTGCCTCTAAACCAAAATCTATGACCACTCCCCTTCTTGGATGGGTTGGTCGTCTCAGGAAGAACTGTTTTCCTCCTTGACTTCATGCAGACTTCTGCTGTGAAGTTTACAGAAGGTAGTTTGAACTTCTTTGCCTTGATCTTGGATCTAAGGTGGCTCAAAAAAATGCGAAGTACATCTGCTCCACAAAACTTTCATTTATACCTGTTTGAAAAGCTGCCAACAACAACTGTTAACAATAGCAGGGATATAGACAACAACTACATGGGCTAAATCCTACTTCAACAAAGAAACAAATTTCACATCTTGTGAACCCTTCCATGTCTTATATTTTCATACAAATGATTAGATAGATAACCAGCGCATAAAACATGCCTTTACAGCAAATGAACCTTCAAGTCAAGCATGTAGGAAAAAGACCTTTAGGACTCTTTTCCAAAAGATGAAACACTTCATCCTTATCTCCATTTTAGAAACCAAGTTAACTTCTCCCAAGCTAGCATCACATGCATCTCATGCTCTTTCATTCATTCCATATTTCAACTTTCACTTGAGTACACTCTAATTTCGAAGCTGAAATGAACATACTGTTGTAGCAATAAAGTGAGTTTCCTACTTAACCTCTTTCTATTTACCATTTTGGTAAGATCCTGCAACTTTCATTTATTCCACAAAGAAATGCAAATAGATGCACCACTAGACATGTAGCCTTAATTGCATAATAATTCTAACCATTTCTTACCAATCCATTTGGAAGGCCCCTCCCTTGTTTGCACATCAGCATCAATACGTGAATCATCCTGAACCACATCAATCATGGAATCTTTATTTCCATCCCTGCCATTTTCTTTTTCCACCTTCTCCTTCAGCTTTCGTCGAAGCAGTGCTGGATTCAAAGTCCAACACCTTTCAGTAAGATGCCCTTGGTTATGGCAGTAAGTGCAACACATGTGCATCCTTTTGACAACATGATTTGCCTTGTCCTATGGACCTTTGGCTGCTTGCTTCTTTTCCTTCAAAAGTTTCTTGTATGTGGCCATCCTCTTCCAACATCTAGAAACATAATGGTTATCCAAACCACAAAATGAACATGCAATTCCTTTTCCATGCTTGACAAAATCAAAAGGAATGTGTTTAGAACAAGATTTATATCTGCCTCTTTCACCATTATTGCCTTCATGAGGAGGTGAAGCAAATGAAGGAGTGGCTCCCTTTGGAACACCATCAATTTCTTCAAGGCTGCCAGAGTTGTCACAATTCTTTGGTTTGAGTGTGTGCTTCTGAACACCTACATCCTGCGAATGATGTTTTGAGCTATTGCATTCCTCCTGAATACAATCCTCACACTTCTGAGGTAGAGGACCTACAATGAAACTCCTTTTTGGAACTGTTTCAATGGCCTTCATGGCAGCTTTGGAACTCTCTCCATAACATTGTCCATAGCCAAGACCCAAATACATTGTCATTTCCTCAACCATTATTGGCTCAACAATACCTTGTGCATGTTTGCCCAATCCTTTTCCTTCATAGCCCATCTTGGACATTAGCTTGGAACCTATGCCTTTGGTATGTTTTTCAAAAGAACCAATGTAAGCATTCTTAGAAGAATTTGAAGACAAACAAGAATGGTTTACCTCTTCTTCAAGTCGATACCTGGCTAAGGATTCTTTGGAAACAAAGAGTTGTGACTCCAACTCATGCATTCTTTTCAGGTTCATATTTGCAATATGAAGTTGCCTCTTCATTTCCTGCAATTTGCCAGAAAGCATCTGCTTCTCTTCCTCCACG